>JAITYZ010003818.1:0-12175 GCA_027744595.1 Paronellides praefectus
TTTGGCGCGTCTTCATTTCATTTCACATTTCTCGATGCCTCTGGTATGTCTGTGTGCGTATACCTATCTAATATTTAAAGGGTTTATTACACATTACTTTACTAACCATCATGATAAGTTTTTTTTCTGCTTACCAAGCATCATCATCAACAACAACAGCAGACATTAAATAAAAATATATTTTTTATTCCATTCCACATCATTTAATTGTACTGTATATGTATTAGTAGGTATGTTACATTATTGAATCATGGCACAGCAATTGCAAAGAGTGGCAGAGCAAAGCCAGAAAAAGATTTTGATTGTGTGTCTGTACCACTTTTTATCATTCTTAGATTAAAATAATTTTGGTGGCTGGCTACATTTTGGAATGGGATGGATGAATAATATACAGAGATGCAGATATGTAATTTTTATTGGAAATGATTCTTGCAGCAGAGAATATATATGCCTTATTTAATGATGCGATGGATATATATGTGCTTATGGATGTTGTACACCTGTGAATTGTACTGTATATTATTATAACGTAGGTAAATGGGTTTATTATGCAGGGAATTCCACAAGTGTATACGACTCAAACAACGACGCGAGGACCACGACGGTACCATCATCATCAGCAACATAATCAGGATCACTTGTTGAATTGAAGTTCTTGGCTTAAAGGTTTTTTTCTCTTTTCATTTTACCTGTACAGCAGATTAGTTAACTTTAGCAAGTCAGGTGCATGTTAGCTAATTGCTAAATATAAATATATGTATAAAAAAGACTGCTTGTTTGAATGGAGAATATTTTTGGTGGTGCTTTTGTAAGAGAAGAGCTCATTAGATATTCTATGAATAGTCAACAGAGTGCCCTTGCCTTGTGTGTTTGTTCATCATCTCATGTTGGATACCTATGTTCAGTAGGATCATTTCATGTTGATTATGACTATATTTTTCCTCTCTCTCCTCCCGCGAGTGAGAGTGCCAATGAAACAAAAAAATGTTTTGTATTTGATTTGCGTCACGCAACAGTGTACATCATCATACACATGTTATAACATGGGTGTAAAATGTTGAGTCTGCTGAAGACAAAATCTTTAGATAAAGTAGGTGGTAAACTGTGACCACGGGGAATTTATTCCATGATGTTTGCCGTTATAATGTATGCATATGTAAATATACGCGTAGTGGTGGAGACTTTTTTTTTACTTCCGCTCCAAATGGCAATGATGATTAATAATATGATCATGATGAAAGGAAACAGCTCAATTAGATTTTATTTTGTGTGTAGGAAGGTAGGCGGGTAGACAAGACAAACAAAACAACGGAAATTGGAAAAACAGCTGCAAAAAGAGTGTGGGAGTGGAACAAAAAACAGTTTTGTATTTTTCATCGTGATGATTATGATGATGATTATGATATTGTGATCATGGTTGACATTGATTTTTTTGGCAAAGTGATTTGTATGGGAAGTACATGCGTGATAGGCAGCAAGTATTGTTTGAAGCGCGCACACACACACACCACACACGCGAAACACGATCCATGGTCATCATGTGTCAGTTTATTCCCAAAATATAATATGTGGCTGGAATGACTGGAAGTGGAAGGACGAAGGAAATTAGATTTTTATATGCCAGCAGTCATTTTTTGGCAGGGGACCAACTTAAAAAAGATGTGATGGGCTATGAAAACTTATTGTTAGATGAAATGAAATGGAAAAAAGGTTGAACAGTCATAAATCTAAAAAAAGAATGGGCGATTAAAAGATAATTATTTTGTCATAAAAAGATGATGGTGATTTGATAATAGAAAATAACAATAACAATAATGAGAGGTAGTTTAAAAGCTTGTTTGAAAAAAAATAGTTCCAATAATAAGCATGTCGGTAAATTGTACGGCAATTATGTAGCTAACATGCTTTTTTGCTGGTTGACTCTCTTTTGACATTGCACACTGGTTATTTAAGAGGAAAGGTGGGCAAATGCGCCACCCATAAACCCATAAAAAATACATCTGATGTTTAAGTAATTAAGGTTTCATGTTTCTAGGTGACTTGGCTAAGTGTCCAGTAATTGGATAAAAACTACATAATAATTACCCAGTACAAAATGTACCAATCTTTTAAAAAAAATCATGAAAGAAAATCTTTTTTTACTCCAGCGTATTTTTTCTGCTGGAGTGCATTTAAGAATAAAAAAGCTGGTGATGGTAAAACCACATAATAAATAATTGTTGTGCTTGTCTTGCCTTGTCAGGGCAGGACAGAAGAACACACATTCACATGAGTTGATTTTAAAATAGCAGATTTTCAAGTATCATTATATGCCTTACATTTTTTTAAAAGAAAAAAATATATTTGCAGGTTTCATCAACGAAACATGTTTAAACTTTTTCTTTTTTTAATCTTGTTGCGAGATGCTTCGCGAGAGTGAATGCAATTCTCATTTAATTTTTTTAAAGATATATTTTCACCTTGTTGACCATGCCCTGCCCTTGCCAATGAATAATTTCCTTGCACACGTGGAACATGGATCAGAATATCAAAATGCCTGGAGCGAAATAAAAAAATCTTTCAAAGATGAAAGCTCAACAAGTATAATTTAGATAAGATGCTATATATAACGAGCTACATTCATAAGTTCATTCTTGACAAGAATTTCTTCTGCAGAGCTGTGTATCTGTGATTTCATGTCGATTTGTCTTTAGTGTACCTATGCATGTTGGAATACGGAATGTGAAAAGATCAGGATAATTTTTTTGATACGGTGGTGGTTGCGATGGTAATACTGCAACCTGTTGTAAACCTGATCTTGATCTTAACTCACTTGAAAAAATGTTGACTAGTGCATTGCATAGAAGAAGAATTTTTTTGCTTATTTTTCCCCGCATGGAATTTTTTTTCAATCTCATCTTCTTCGCCAGGCATCTCTCGTATCCTGGATCCCATAGTTTCCATTTCATCTTCATTCATCCAAGATATCATTCTCATCATTAACTTTTGTCCATGTACATGACTGAGTCAGTCAGACTGACTGTAAAACAGGCTATTTATATGGATAAAACAGGATGCATTCATTGGAAAACCGGGTGGTGTTATATAACCAACCACACACAGTTCATACGCTCATCAAAACCACTTTTTTGGGCTGTCTTTACCGCAACCGCATAAATAACGCTCAGTTTGACATGTACAGTTTTTTATATTAACTGTATGAATTTCTACAAAACTCCAGAAGTTTCTTTTTTATAACAAAGTTATTACATTGCTTCTGAATATTAAACTTACTTAATATAAAATGCATCTTTTTTTGATAATGCAAAAAAATATTGCCACAATTTTTTTTATCATATGAATTGATTGAATATATGAATATATCTTATCTGCTTGATGTGCAGGGGTTTTGACTATGCATACCCCCGTCATTTTGTTAATACATGGGCAGTTTACATGGTAGATTATATCCGAAATCCCGATATCATCACACTATGTTTTATATCCATATATTTTTTTTTGCAAATATTTTATACCAAAAGTGTATAGTGATGATAACGCCATGCCATGATATGATAATGGATCAAGATCGCAAAATGTCAAATCAAGTATTTTATTCGCAAAATTAAAATTTCGCAAAAAAAAGTTTATTCTGTTCGATGCAGTTATGCATACAAAATTATAAATTATACTGTATAAAATTTCCCTTAATCGGTTTATATAAATCAACTACAAAGAGATATGAACAATTTTCAATTCAATTTTTGTATAAAATAAATAATGACACAAAATTGACATTTTTTTCGTTCTGCATATTAAAAAAATGTGTGCTTGTGCAAACACTTTTAAGGCTATTGATCCATCATGTTTCAGTCAATCAACTAAACCAATGAAATAAAAACACTATTTATCCATGTGCTCAGCATATGCATTTCTGTACAGCTTTACATCACGCGCCACCAGAGTCTGCTTCTTTCAACGTGAAAAACCTTACCTTATTTTTTCTCGAATTTTTTTTTCGCTAAAAATTCTTATTTTTTTTACTTTTCTCGCTTAAATTAAATTTTACCCAGAAAATACTTATTTATGGATTTATTTGCAATGATAATAAATGCACAATTGTGTGTTATATTGGGTACAAGGATATTTATGTTGACTTTATTGAGAAAACAAGGTTTACATTATTTTTTTTCTCGTTTTGCTATTCAACAATTCCAAGTAATTTTTAATGCTATCATCAACAATTACCGCTAACTATCATCGTCCAAAAAAGACGGGACTGTACAATATATTTTCCTCTTGCTCTCGCCTCATCTTGTGCAATAATTTTCATATATCTCTATATTGAGTGAGTGTGTGATGCGATCTGTATGCGACGACGACGAATATCATCTCGGTGTGATGATGATAATATTTTTTTATTACTCTTCTCTTCTACATTTTTTATTACTTTTTATAATACTTTTTATTATTACCATACTTGCTACTTTTGCTGTATGAATGTGTACTTGTCTGGTGGTGGTGGTGCGTATATATTCGTGGACAGAGATGTGTGTATTTTTTTATTATAATTATTATCATGTGGATTAACTGTACTTCATCTAATTTTACGACCATTTCTTCTTAAAAATCATCATCGTCCAAAAGCCTTTTGCTTTCAATTCGCATAACTAATTATTTCGCAAAAAAATAGATACATAAATTATTATTATTTTTGCAAACTCAACTCTTCACAATATTTATCAGCTGTTATACCTTACCTGGAAGTTGAACATTTTTGTATCTTATCTTGGTGGCTGGCTTGTTGTTGGGATGATTTGTGGTCCTAATTAGTTTGGATATGTTATATGCATTCCACCAATCAACTCTCATGTCAAAAAGATATCATGCAGGGCCCCTAGTAATAAGAATCATCATCTTCGCCCTCTCTCTCAAATGCGTCATATGGGCGCATGTGCCATTTAGCAAACAAAAGATGATCACAGGAGCATAGATAATATTTATTTTCTTTGGAATTGAAAATTCCTAATAAGTTCATTCAACACGCGCAGGCAGACAAAAAAATCAAATAGTTAAAGGGTTAAAAAATAAATAAATAATATAATAATTATGCCCACTGATCTGATAATGATCTGACTTGTTGCTGCAGCCTTCAAAAAAAATTCATCAACACCCAACACCGTCGTCGCCACTACCACCATCACCACCTCCAAAAAAAGTGCCAAGTTTGATGCCAGGGTAGACAACGAAGGAACGACACGACGGTTTATTGATTGTTGCCTTCAAAGTCATCATCATAAATCATGACATAAAGTAAAGCAAAACTAATGCACCTCTCAGTCACAAGATCACAGAAAAGAATACTTATTGCTACACATAAAAAAAATATGTCTGTCTAACTGTCTTGCTTATTGTTATAAATGTAACTAACCTCGATACATACATTTATTATACATTCAAAATAAAAAAATATAAAAACTATCTGTTATACTTTTGTACTCTACATACATGATTTATAATATGTCATGTGAGTAGACTGTGACCGTACACAACAAAGTGATAATCACGATCATCCCATAATTTTCATCAGATTTTTGCTCGCAGATCATCACTGACAATGGCAAAAGGCTAAAAAAATATGTGTGAAATGTAATTCTTGCAAAATCCCGCCTATCATTTCAAATAATCATCATCATTTCGTTTCGTTTACTTTATTATTATTATTATTATTATTCATTTTCATCATTTCACAATATCATCTCAAAATCTCATCGCATCTCTTATCATCATCATCATTATCATCACTATTTGCCGTATTGACAAAAGAAGTGATGAAAGGAAGGTGACATATTATTTGTACAAGTTTACCTGTGCTGCAATGATGATCTCTCACTCAACTAAACTGTTAACCTGACAGTTTATCTTTTTTTTCTGCCTTGTGCGCCTCCATCATCTCATGACCATCATCCATCAGTCTTCCTCCACCTTTTCATCACACATTTTAATTTTTATTATTTTTGGCAAGATGCAACACATTTGCACATAAATAAATAAGCTTTTATGCTACACAGTAAAAAAAAGTTGCCACAAAAAAGGAAAAACTCTGCAGGTGGTACACATTTTTTAATGAACAAGATGAATAAAGAATAAAAAAAGTCTAATTTTGATTATGTCTCCATTTCAAATCATTATGCAAGCAAAGCTGCGTTGCTTGCATTTGCTCCTGCTGCCGATGATAAATGTGAAGTACACACATAACTTGTCAACTGGTTGCTATTTTTAATGTCCTTTTTTTAATCAAGTTAACCAACTAAACATTTAATGATTTTGTGGTGGGGTGGAATGGTGTACAAAAGTGTACATGTACAATTCTTGGTGTGATCCTGTTAATAAAATGAATGTACAGGTATGTATGCTGCCATGCCACAACTTTATATTTATTTTTTCTGCTGACAGTGGCAATGAAATAGGTAGTCTGCGTGTATGACACTTGTGAAATCTAATCTGAACCAAAATGGCAATCAATTCAAGGTGACCCTGGTTTGGTGGTGTGGTGACTGGCAATGATAGTGTGTGGTGTGTACTTACAAGCTTGTTAAGAAATTGCCACAAAGGTATATAGAGACAGACAGGGACTGCCTTAAAGGAACTACAATCTTAAATTTAGGTATCATTGCAATGTCGATGTCAAATGATAATTTTGGGGATTTGGTTTAATGCAGGTGATGATAGTATGTTTGTGTCGACTTGTGCCTGCTGCTGCCTTTTATTGTCATGGAAACAAAAAAAGTGGAACATTTAGGTGCATACAGGCTTTACGCACTCTTTTGTGTTACACAAGGCGTCAACCGACACGAATAATGCTTCTCAAAATTACTATCATAAATTTTGGCAAATTTTGTGGAAAGACATATAAACATAAATGCATACAAAGCATAACTTGATTTGACTTGGGATAAAAAATATTGCTGTTTCATGTTCCCTTTTGTGTAACATGAGCAATTTCCACTTATTATATATTTTTAGGGGAAAGGGAAGACTGCAACAAAAAAAATATATTCTCAATGTAATATGTAATGTAATAATACATTATATAGTTTTTTTGTTCATAAATTAGCTGTGGTCAGTTTGGTTTAATCATTTCCTTCCTTCTTTTTTTATGTGGTAAGTATGCAATTTGCAATGCTGCTGCTGCTACAACTTTGATCGATGATATTTACTTGACGATGTCGATGGGTACAAGAAAGAAATAAAAAAAAGAGTCGAGGAGTTGATTCTTTTGTGAGTCGACTTTGTAAACAGAATATAAATATTATTATATATTATCCTTACTACCTTGCCTTGTGGTATATCTCATATAAATTTTATGGCGTATCATAACCATTTATTAAAGTGCAATAAATTGCATTAAAATCAAGGTAATTCCTCAAATTTTCATGCAGCATGCAATATGCATTGCGGAGGTAAACTACAAAAAACACTACATAAATAAATCTTTTTTTTTGTATAATTTTTTTGGATGGTCATTGGTTTGGTTGGTACAAAGTAAAAAAAATATTAAGGGAGATTTATTTTTTATTTAGCAAAGCTTATCATCACATCACTAAATTTTTACTAAAAATATCCAAAAGATTTATTTATTGAGGTTTGCTTTATATATTTTTTTTGTTCCGTGTTCCCTTCCTGACACGAATGAACTTGTTTTTTAATGATGATGTTGACGAGTACCTAAACTAAAAATTATTGGTGGTCCCTTTCCTAAGCAAATAGTTAAACATAATAATTTAGGCTTTAAAAAATCTTCTCATCTTCTGTCTTTTGTTTTTGTTGTTTATTTTTATGCCGACTTTTGAACATTGTGAATAAATAGTAAACACGCGTGCCAGCCAAGTCCATCGCTTCAGCATCCATCGGTTGATCAGCCTGTCACGGATTTTTTTTAAATGAATATTAAATTCACACGTTCATCTGGTTATTATTTTGATGATGCCACGTTGATGATGACGATCCAGCTTATTTTTACCTGACTCTTCATCTTGGAAAGCCAGTAATCATTGTTTTAGTAAAATAATAGGGGTACACACTATAAACAAAATAATTAACGTATATAAAACCATGATCCCACTTTTTTGTTTATAAAATAGCATTTTTTTTATTTATTCACAATTTTTGTTGTTTTTGATATTTGTAGTTTTTTGTAGTATATTTTTAAGTATACAGTAATATCGTACCAGGTACGCCTACATTTTTCATGTAAATGGATAAAATAATAATGAGCTACACAATATTTTTTTTCTAAATTCTGAATCGGCATTTTGTATAATAAAAAGACAGAGAGTAAAACAACAAAACAGGTGAGTATATTTGTACAACAACAAGCAAACAGGTATCAAAAGTCAAGTCAAGAGTTAAGAAGCACACAATTAATTAGGTATCCAATCATTATACAAACTCAACTTACCAAAGTAGATAGAATGAACATGCATATTATTCTACTAACCTACCTCTCTCTGTTTACACTAAAGCTTACACACAAAATAAATACTTCAAAAAAAATCCTTTTGAACAACAAAATTTCTTTTTTTTCTTGATTTTTTAGTAAAAAACGTCTCAAAAATGAATCATTTAGGAAGATTATAGTTCTTTTTCAACAAAAACAAAATGGATAATCATTATACATGGAGGTAAGATGATTAAAGGGGAATCACCAAAACCAAAAAAATATATTTAAGAAAGTGAATAATCAGCGGAGGACCGTATCACATCACATCACTTTTTATCACCTATTTATTTTTTTTATCATCAAAGCACTTCTTTTGCTGTAAAAAATTCAATGCAAAAAGATGGACAAATTACATAATATGTACATAAAAATGTCGAATAATACACAAAAGATATGCAATGATTTTCCTCTGGAGTAATAAAACAAGCTTATCTTAAAGACCTCACCACACAAAAATTAACCCAGCCCAAAATGCAAAATAGCTTGTCATTCTTTAACCATCATAGTCATCACTCTGCTGATAGCAAAAAGAGATCCCGTTTATCACTACAACAACCACTACCAAACTTTTTATCCAGGCAGCTTGTATTTTTAAGCATGAAGCATGAGATTTGCATTAAAAGGTTGAATTGTTGCTTTGTTGTTCTCAACTGAAGATTTTTATAAGCAATAAGTAGATGAAGAACAAAATGAAAGTGGTCTTGATGAAGCTTAACTTGATGATGTGTTCTGTGAAAAGAAAACTTTTTTTTTCAAGGTCACTTTTTGGTTGCTGCTTTTGAGGGACAACAAAGTACAAGTTGGCTCTACATTATGTCATGTTGCTGTTGCTGAAGTGATGAAGGAATCTGGATCTCTCCTTTCTTGTTTTTCAGAGTTGATCAATTCATTTCTTCGTTACTTTTTTTGTGTGTAACTTGATGTCAGTTGAGTTGTAAAGCTGGATTGATGGATGAAAGAATTATGAAGATGAGATGATGTTGAAGTTGGAATGAAACTGAAGTCGAGGTGCAATAAAATTTACTCGTTACATTACAAAGTGAACAAAGTCTTTAAGAAACACTTAACATGAAACTTTTTAAAACAATGTAGTGGAAAAAGACAAGAGATGTAAAAAATATACCAGGCACACATTATTGCTACAACGTACTTTTAGGTGTTGAAATATAAGTGTGTACACGTGTAAAAAAAGATTATGCGGAGAAGTACGAAAAACAGGTATTTTTATACGCGACTAGGTACTCATTAAAGAAGAAAAAACGGACATATTTCTTACTTTTTCTGACAATCTTATTCTCTACTCATTTTCCCTTAATTAAAAAAAGTAATAAAAAATACACACATAGTATGTAGTCGCCTGAAAGACTGCTTAAAAATATTAAACTTTAAAAAAAAAATATTCATCTGGCTGAGCCATTCAAATATTCAACTTTTCCAGATCAGATCAGATCTTTTTACGCGTTCAACAAAAACGAATTATAACAGTCAAGATAATAAAACAGGTAGGCTCACAAGTAAGTATTGTAGGCGGATAATAACACGAGAAAAGAGAAAATTTTGAGATGCGCTTTTTTTTTGCATGAAATGCATTAATTTCTTTGCAGGTGAAAATAATCAAAAAATTAAAAGCTTATTGCATTCATATCTCCTTAATTTCAAAGTAAACATTATATTTAATTACCTATAGAGTTTAATTGTAACTTCAATTTCCGTCAATTTACCTGATTGCAAATATAATAAACTAAAATGTCGCTGAACTGTTGAATGACGTCAAGGTCACGTAATTTTGCGATTTTTCGTGGTTTTCATTTCCCCAGATCTCATGACAGTATGCAAGAAATATGTAAGAAAATCAGGCGTCTCATCTCAATACTACCTCCTTTCCGTTGAGTTGAATTATTATTTTAATTTATTGAATTACAATTAATTATTATTATTACTAAATTTGGTTTATCCAATCGGGATGGACGACAGGAGAAAGTGCAGACGTTCCGCTTCATTTATCCACACTTCAAGTGCTCGCACGTCTCGTTTGGAACGTCGTCGATGGATCGAAACTTTTTTGATAAAAAATTAGGTATTTTTTACTTACTCTACAACAAGCGCTCATTTTTTACAACAGTCGACCTGAAACAAAATTCACAAAAAACAACAAATTTCACGTTGCGATTTTGATAAGTTTTGTGTGTGGCCTGTTTTTGTAGATAAAAGGTAAAAAATGCACAGGTATGCATTAATTACAAACGTAGCTTAAAACTAGTCAAAATTTTTAAAAAGTGAGGAAAACTGGAATGAAAAAAGTGTTTACAAAGACAGGTAAAATAGCTTTTGGTAAATTTAAAATCACTTAAAAGTTACTGCTACTGTTATTTACGTGGTTTTGTGTGAACAAATGTGGTTGAAGATAAGCAAATATTAAAAATTCGTGAAGAGGTTGTTGATTGATTAAATATTGAGTAACGTAGAAGTAAAAAACTACCATAATTATAGTAATTAAATTAATTTATTTATCTCTAATTATCTTTATGCATTTGTAATCTTTATACCAGGTGGAATAACGGGGAACATCATAACAGGACTCGTAGGTGGACTCCCAGTTCTGATAACTTCTAAATTATTTGTTGAGCCGGATGTGGACATCATTGCCAGTGCAGGACTTGTTGAGGTCGTGGAAGCCCTTCTCTGGTTATCATATTCTTCTACCCACCTTATTTGATTTGGGTGGGAGTATCTTCTCCCGGAAGGACTTTTGTTCTCTGTCTGGCCGTAATAAAATACGGACAGTTGTTCTTGAACGCTAACATCGCCACTTACACCACTCAACGCTATACTTGGGGTGGGGGATCTTAGCATTTCAGGTTCGATAGCGTTTTGTCTACTTTTCTTTCTTCCTGTTCAAGTAGAAAAAGAAACATTGACATTAATTAATTACTATGATTTGAAAACAGGTAAGAGTTGCACGTGTTTATAATACCTTGGAAGCATCTGTAAAAGCACCCAAAACAGCAGGAACAAGGCCACCAGCCCATTTTCATTATTAACGACTCCAGCTTGCTAGGCCGGTAATTTACTGGATATGTAATCAAATCTGTAGGTCTACTCAGAAAATGTAGTAGGCGTTGTCACGCACGAAAGAAAAGAATGAATAATTTTTACCCAGCTCTTTTCCGGATTATTATTTTTGTGGGTTCGGTTTTAATATAATCGTATAATTATCATCTAAATAGGTAGTTATTCAGATGTTGGGATCATGTAATTAAATACAACCACGTGGCATTAAAAAGGGTAAAGTGTAATCTTTTACAAAAGGTCAGAGGACTGCGGCACTTGTACTCTACTGCTTTCTCTTTGGTAGCAAAACGTTTGCAACCCTTTTCACAGTTTCTTTACTCCTCTATTTTTTTTGGTTGATTCAAGGTCGTATTTTGTAACCTTTTTTTTGTTGGACACTGGGACTATATTTTACACATGTTTATTGTTGTAATTTTTCCTCGTTTCGTGATGCGTGACCATCATACATTGTTTAGGATAAATAATAATCTTGTCCAGTTCCTTTTTAATCCGTCTCGCCGTGTGTTATCCTGTTGTTGTTGTTTCGAGTTCATGACTTGAGTGCGTGGACATTTCTCATCCAAAATGATATTTATTGGTGGTCTGATCCTGGAAAATAAATACATAAAAGTTGGTGGTGAA
>JAITYZ010003819.1:0-25281 GCA_027744595.1 Paronellides praefectus
TAGCCATTACAACAACTGCTTTCCTGTGTCTTTTTCAAAGATGGCCATTTTCGTTCCCCCTTCCTTCTTGGATTCGAATCAAAGACTTTTTTGCCGTGCGATGGTATTACGCATTATGTTTGTGAATGCGCACGTACACAGTTATTGTATATAGGTATACCTATATGTGTATTTCGTATTTCGGAACTATTCAGGATTGCATAATATTTTTTTGTGTGTAGTTATTTCCGGGAAAAAGAAATCCTTATAAAAACATTTATAATATATATAAATAGGTACGTATGTATGTATAATGTGTACAAACATATTATTGTGTACCTTTTCTTCACCTTACGGCCGCTACCAACCAAATATTTTTTTCGAACTGCCAGCGGCAACTGTTTTCTTAGTTTTTAGTCAATATTTATGCATTTCGCATACCCACAAGTTATTTTCCAGCTACTACCATAAGGTCATGTTAATATTATGTCTGTTGTTTCTTCTTTTTCCCAAGAAAAAAGGCTATAAAATGCAGACAGTTTTCCTGTCAAAGTGAATTCAAGACCAAAGAATTTCACCTCATGAATTCAGAATATATTTTGAATACAAGATTAGATGAGAAGGTAGGATTTGCGTGGTGGTATAACGTATTGTTGTGTTGTTGGGAATCCCAACTTGGGATGCAATTTTTTGGTTCAAGAGTACGAAGCGCTTTTGTCTTTTATTATTATTATGCTGAGAGCGCACGTGGGCTTTCAATAATCCTGTATTTTGGAAAATGAAACTTTATTCTACACTCTTCAAGGTTCAAAGGGCGATATTGGTTTCGTGTGGCGGCTGTACAAAAAAAGGTAAATGCCAATATGAAGGAAATGCGGCATAATAAACGTACTATTTATATATATGGCGGTTCCTGTGATATAGTCATATTCATAAGCTGACTTTATAAATTTACGAGAAAGTGGATTTAGCGAAGAGACGATGAAAGTTGTTTGTAGGAAGGTTGCCAGAACTGTTTTGTTTCGAGGATGAAACAGGTTGGTAAAGTGTGTGGTTTGGTTTGGTGAGGACCTCACCGTTAAATTACAAATGCACTTTTCAGGATGAACGTGTGCAGCAGAGAGACACACTGAAAACTTACTTTCAAAGCAACAGCTATACATATTGCATAGGTATATATGGATTTGCATTAGAGTAGTTTTCTGTTGAGTGCCTACTCGAGACGACATTACATTCATAGGTACACATTCAAATTGACATTGACATTGGAAGACTTCAGGATGTATTTTTGTTGGCATTGTTGTTGTTTTTGGTGAAAGTAAAAGAAAGGCAGAGTGCACAACCACATATCACAAGGTATATATATCCTGACTCTCTCACAAAACGGTATGGGCTCAATGTGCTGCTGGGATTTATAACAACATATCTAAACGTAGTTTGATTTTAAATCCTAAAAGAAAAATATAAGTGCATTTTTTAGAAGGACGATGATATGGTATGGTATGCATGCACACAGTTTAGATAATGTTGTTTCAACGCGGAGAGAAAACGCTTCGCGACTTTTTACTTTCCTTAATATAAACATAGCATCATAACATGCATGTGAACAGCCAATATAAGCTTGTATATCAAAATGTAAAATGTTTCTTGTTGACAAAAAAGAAGGGAAAGGAATTTTGTTCAAATATAACGTAGAATAGGTATACACTTGTTCTATATAATAATATGCTCTTGTTGTACTATATAACCATATTGTTGTCGAGATTTTGTGAGTTTAGTTTATTTTATGCCGCTGAGCAAAACATTTTCATATTATGATGTAATATACGATTCGGGATTTTCTATTGCTCAACTTTTGCATAAATTCAAACTTTATTTCCCATATTTTCGCCCTCGGTCATGACTCGATTTACCCTTTTCAGCAACAGCATCCAGGGAATCGAAATCAACAACAAAGCTCAAATTTGGGGGTGGTAGAATCATCCTACTGTCATATAACAAGAGAAGGAGGAAGAAGGGAAATAAAGCTGTGTGTGTGTTGTGTTTTTAGAGAATATAGAATACAACACACGCACAGGAAAAAGTAAAAGTAGACAAGGCTGCCAAGCAAATGTCTGACAAGATTTGAGGAGGGCAAAAAACGAGTTGAGTTGCCTAACATGCGTGTGTAGTATGTATATTATATGTACAGTGTGTGTGCTTACTATTATCGTTATTTTGGCGGTTTTGTGAAGGAACATAACATGTAGTTTAATGTATGTGTGGTATGTGTGTTGCGTATGATAAAACTTCAATCACCAAACTCGCTTTTTCCCTCTCTTTTTCCCCAGACATAAAACATTTTCATAAATGACATCGTTATCAAAATCTCCTTTGTTATAAATGCATTTTCCCTTTTTTTCTTGTAGTTGTTTGCTAGCCTTTCCGTCATATAAATTTTATACGCCATAAGTGCACATGCCACTATACCACTACTACTACTATCGGTTCGCTACTCACAATCAGTACACACTGCTGCTATACTATAAATAATATGCAATGTTCATGTATATTATTGAAAACAATAAGTAACAAATGCATTATAAACCTTGGGTCGTTAGTTGAAAAGAATGGGCACTGCCTCGACAATGTCAAAATAACATGCCAACTGCAACTGATGCATTCAACTGAGTGATTGCGAATGTATAAGCCCCAAAAAGATTACAGCAGTGACGTTTTGATATTCTAAGACTTCCAGCCAGATAGTAACGATCTCCCCTCCCCAAACCAATCCACTTCCCGTCTGTAAATGCATATCCCATTGACAGATTCAAGGAAATATTATTGTATTCTTTTGGTATAGAGGTATATGTATAATAATATACATAATCATTTAAGAAGACATTCAATAATACATAATGCCTAAAATGTTATTATTTTTTCCGCATTGAGCTAATGTTATATGGTTACGCAGTACACAGTTTATAATACGCATAAAAAAGTTGAAGACATATTGACACGAGAGTGTGTGTACGCATCCAGACATCCTCTCGCATACCATATTTGCGTTCCATTACCTTTGGAATTTATTTTGAATTGCGAAGGAGAAAAATCTCATGATTTCAAAGTCAGTTCATGTGTCAAGAATTACTTCTTGTTTTCAAGAAGTAAAAAAGATCGGCTGAACTTAAAGTCGATGGAGCAAAACACGCGGGCTAAAAGAAGTAGTGTATGAAAACGTACCAAAAAGTGAAATCATGTTGTTTGGGCACCCACCCAACTCCATTTTCCATTTTTGTAAGCACAAAAAAGATCAAACTAAAAAAAGAAGAAAAAGGGTAAGTGAGGCTTTAATAAGAAAATAACATCATCACATACCCGTATTAATATGTATATATTACCTACGCATATCTACGCATATGAAAAAAAGAGAGAAGTTGTTAAAAATTCTAAAAGCAACTTGAAGTAAGTAGGCCCATTTCCAACAGAGTTCAAAAAACGAGCCGTCTTGTTCAAGTGAAATAAGTGTAACATTACTGACATTGCCAAGTGTAATAGTATGAAATGAAATCAACTTTTTTTGTCAAATTTTCTCTTCCTGCTTTTTATTTTTTTTATTTTTGCTCTCAACTACACTTTACTACTTTCTCGCTTGACTCAATCACTCGCGTGCCAGTACTTAGCCAATAAATATAGTGGTGGTGTAAATCCCAGATGCCTGAGTGGAATAATTTTATTGTCAAAACATATTCAATATACTCGTAATGTCATCCTGATCATCGTCAAAAAAATATCAAATCAAATTGATATTACTTTACAACAAGCCAATGACAATATAAAAGGATACTTTGGAAGTTGTAATGTAATCGTATTGAATGCTCATCATAAAATAATATTTTTATAGCATCTAAAATGCTGGGAATTGATATACATTTTTTTTCTCACAAATGTTGCACATTGCATACAATGACAATAAAAACCAAATTTTCTTAACTCAAGTAATAATAATTGCAAGATAACAGTCAAACGCAGAGAAAAGGAAGAAAAAAACTTTTTTTAAACCAAAAATGTTTGCTAAAATGGTTAAAGTGTAAAAGTGCGTAACGAATGTATTTACATTTTTAGTAAACTCTTTTTGCTTTGAATACTTTCCAGCACAAAAAAAGTGTAGTGAACGAGAATAAAAAAAGTTGTTCCGCTTCGGTTTCCCAAAGTTTATATACTTTGCTTGCTATATTTTTTTTGCGATTCTTACGTGTGTGGCGCTATAAAATGCACACTGATGATGGCATAATTTAAAGAAGAAAAACAGCAAACTAGCAAGACCATTTTGTTTGGAGTTGCGTGTTAAGACCCTCAACTTCAAAATGGTTTTCCGAAAAATGCGTATAAAACATGTAGAAAAAATACGGCATGTTATATTCCTCTGAAAAAGACGCATTACAGTGGTGTGTGCGTAATTTTGATACACATTTAAATATGTACATTCATATATATCTCTTGTTCTTGGATCTATCTATCTTCTTGTGTCTTTTCCTCTCTGCTCTCATATAATGTAGTCGACTCATTCCTCACTCTTCATGTATTTTGAGGCAATAAGTGTGTGCTTTCAAGCAAAATGAAAAGTATTATATGATAATGTGAGATGCTGTTTGACTACACACAGCAATCATTCTTTTTATTTCTACGAGTGAGCTTTATCCAAAAGGAAAATGATGTTCTCTCTTTATTTTCCCCAGAAAAAAACAGGGATACATACATTAATGCATATACTTACTATATACTACATGGTTTATACAGTAGTGGTATAGGTATACGCATTAATAGAACCCCCACGCTACACACACACTACTGCATACATACTACCATCACTACTAGTATAATACTAGTAGTATTACGATTATTACCATGTGTTAGATAAGTATGAATGAAAGTTTATGTACGGAAGCCTACAAAGACTGTTCCTTGGCTTCTTTACCACCACCACCACACTGATTTCTGGTGCGTCTTTAAGGAAAACAAAAATACTATCTACTTCCTCCACTACCAACAAAAAAAACGACAAAATACAAAATGTGGCTCTTTTTTTCTTTTGCTTGAGAGACGAAACAACTTTTCAAAGTTTGCGTGTTCCCTGTGTACATACGTACATATGTAGGTATATGTATGTACATACGTTCCAATACACTTGTTCTCTTTTTTTCGCGCTCTTTCAAGTTCGTTGAATGTATTGAGGGTCCTAGACGAGAGGCATGAGAATATTATATTCTACCAAACTTTATTTAAATTTCAATTTCCGCTTGCGAAAATGCTAATCTTGAAATTTTTGCTTGGCATATTTTTCCACAGTCTTGAAAACGTTACTCTAGTGTATGAAATAGCTGATAATAATAGAATACTATATCGCTAGACAAGCACACTATATAAAGAAGGCTACTACACTTTTTTACAAGTATCTGGAATAACAAAAACCTGAATACAAAATTCGACAAACGTTTTCCCATAATTCACTATTTGCTCCATAAAAATTAGGTAAAATATATTACAGGTTTGCCGCATGCGAACATCATTTCTTTTGAACTGACAGTAGAAAAAACTCACACAACCGGAATAATTGCATTATAGTTTCATTATTCTCGTATAACTTTTCCAAGTAAAATATGACAAGTACCTAAATTTTTACCGATAATGTTACACACGTGTACATATGTACATAGCATACACGCATACAACCCCAATTTACAGTGATCTGAAAATAGAGCTGTTTTTTGTTATGGTATGTTTTTTCTCTATAAATGTCTATATATATCACACCTTTTTCATTTATTTCCCGCGTGGCTGGTTACTAGAGTTTAATCAATTTTCTGATATACCTTTACTATCATCTCATATTATAAATCACAGTATACTTTTGGTAAAATTGTACATCATGAATAAGTAGAATAGCATTGCATTAGCATCAAGATAATTTTCACAACGGACAATATGACAGCAATAAAGGAAACCAGCGTTCAGTGAGTTCAGACCATTCCCCTACACACCCACACATCCTAACAAACACTACATTATTTTCCAACGTCAAACAAGAGAAAAAACGGACATGATCCATAGGTATTTTATTGAATCCTGTGGATCCCATCCCAGCCACATAACGTGAAGGAAATCTCATCAATTTTATTTCGTTATTGTTGCTTCCTGGCAAAGGCACGCGCATGATGTGCTCTGAATATCAAGCAGTTAAGGGAAAGGATACTTACTACAAGTCATATTATTATATAGACTGTAGATATTGAGTATAAATAGATGTGTATGGTGGTTATAATATGTATGTATTTTGGTACACCAACAAACGATAACCAACACAGTCACTAGACACACACACACACAACGAATTGCGTTCTTCATTGTGGCATCATATGTGCTTCTGTGATTTTGAATGTGAGCGCGTATAACAAAGCTGGTTTCCGCCGCCGTTGTGGTGTGAGGTTGGCAATTGCGGTTTTTTGAATCCCGTGCAAAAGGATTAACATTACTGCGTATTATCGTTGCTACGTCAGTATTTACTGCCCATCTATCCACGCAATCAACGTTTCATCTCATGTCTCTCGCCCAAGTGTCATGTACTTTTCTTCTTCTACTACTCCAGAATTCATTAAATTGGACATGATTATAGGAAAAGTTGCCTTCATTTGATGAAGTTTGGTCATTAATACGAGCAAAATAAAGGAAAGTGCTAAATGAGTCATGACTTCTAAAAAAGGTTTGAAAGGAGGAAGGAGGGTGGTGGTTTTGGCTTTAAAAAAATATGTTTGATGCTATAAACTCAAGTGTGATAATGATAGACATGTACTTTTGATTAGTTTTCCAAATGACGACATTCCAACAATATTGCTTGGTACAATAATACTTTTCCCTTTTACAAAAGTTTTTCTACTAATCACTTAAACGAGCATTGAAAGGTAGGTATTTTAGAACTGTGAATAGAATTCTAATAAAATAGTCAGCTTACACTCGTTTGGTTTTCTGTATTTATCGGTTTGTTAAAATTCCATGAATAATTAAAACTTAATTGACACAAATAGGACAGTATGTGGCACAGAGACATCAAAGCAAAATCAACATGAAATTAATATTGAACTTGTCGTGTTAAATAAAATTCTTGGATTGGCTAAACATAATACCAATCCATTTTTAACATTTTAACAACCCAAAATTTATATTTTATAAAATTTTCATATTATTATTGTTATAAAATGTCAAAATATAACAAAGTACTTAAAAATTGTTGCTTATTGTTGTATTCCCACAGGAAAATTGTTCTTCAATGGAGAGCCTGGTGACATCTCAAGTGGACGCAATAATTACAGCTCTCCAACAAAGGAAAGAAGAGCTTATCACATATATCCGAAGGGAGAAGGACTACAAACTCAGATCTCTAAAGGCGGAAGTTTCCAGCCTGACACATAGACTTCAACAAACCACTGCTTTAATTCACTTTTGCATCGAAGCTTTAAAGGAAACAGATCCATCCGCTTATTTACAGGTGAGTGTTCCTCATTAAACAAAACCTCATGTACCTTTATAAGTATATCTATCTTTCCTTTTTTACCCGCTTTCTCTCTCTTCTCTCTCTCAAGTTTGCCGATGGCACCTCACGAAACACATTAACCAACTTTAATACATTCTAAAAAGGAAAGCAAAGGAAATGAATGTATGAGCTTTGAGTTATCTCTTGTCGTCTTTCTGACAAGATAAACCAACTTCAACTTTTTTTTGTACAAAAAAGTTATACTTTCTCTGCTTTTCCTCTTAATTTTTCCTTGTTTTTTTCTTTGCCCCTTGGCTTTTTACTGCTTTCACTCACTGTCAAGTTTGGTGGTGGAGGCAGGTTTTTTTTGTAGCCAACTTATTTATTATGTGCTGCTACTTTACTTGACACACAGCTTAATAGTTGTGTGGTATGTGAGGTGTTATATAAATGATACGTGCCATGAATAAGGCGATATAAGATATCATTTCTTTCTTTTTTTTGTAAACAAAAATACTTACAAAAAGTATATTTTAAGTGGAAGAAAGATAATTAATATGTACCTTTTGGAAAGACTTGCGTTAAAATATCTGAAAGAATCAAGTAATTCCAGTATTCCACAAATTATAAACCTCACCTGTTGTGAGGGCGTAGGCATCACTGTGATTATCTATGCTAATATGCATGCCCGTGACTTTGTGTTAAATCTGTTCTGTTCTGTTCGGTAAATAGGCAAAAACTTCTTTATCACAAATCATGTTCTTCGTATGCATCTATTCGATAGTATGTTACCAAAATCTTTAAAAAATTAATGTGTTGCGTATAAATTATACTAAATGAAAATTTTATTAACTCTTTTGAAAGTTAAAATAAAATTGCTGTCATAATATACATAAATCAAAAAAGAGTAAACAGAACAAAAAAGTAGATATTTATGCATAATTTTTTATAACCAAGTATATGATATCTTTACGTTTTAATGGTACCCTTGTTTCTCTGCTCGGGTAATTAAAAATGGCGTGATGTCATTTTTTCAAATTAAATGGGACAGGAGAGAGAAATTAGTCTACAAATTAGGCTTACTATTTTCCAAACTGCCACAGGAGATAACTATAAAGATATACATTCACTTTTAACTTTATGAATTGCAGATTGGCTCACTACTCCTTGCCAGAGTGGCACATTTGGAGGTGGCTTGGGCTTGTGATGATGACTCGGCGAGTTCCACGGATGGTTCTGCAACACAAATTTCCCCTGGCAGAACGCGAAGTTCTGTCTCTTCTGCTAATAGTATAACCAGCGGCTATAATTCAATATTATTCAATCCTGATTTTGACCTGAACCTAGATGACAGGAGTGTGCTAGCAGCAATTCGTCAACTCAATTTCATCCAGATGAAACGTAAGTATCCACATAACATCACATGACACACTTATATACCTACATACCTCCAAGAAATTCTTAAGAGGTTTTTTTAATACCAAAAACAGAAAGTCTGCTGAGCACGTCGGTCGAGTAATTTTACAAAACGAATCTGTCAGCGTAAAGTAATGATGTTATCTTCAAATTTATCCGCTTAGCACAGAAAGCAATTTGTAATAATAATGTTTTTACTACAAGGCCCCCTCCTGACTTATATAACAACACAATATATCTACGTATATTTCAATAGAAAATCATTCTTTTGGGCACAACATCATAATAAAAGTACATGCCCACTACTAGCCTACTAAACACCCCCGCCACAAACTATTTTAAATGGAAAAGTCAAAGAAAACTTATTTTAACACTGGGGTCATTGTTGTTGACATGTCTGCAGAATTCCTAATTTCAATGAATCAGAAAACTTCTTACACAAATACTCTTAAACATCTTATAATAATATGCATATTAGCAACTACTATATATATAAATGTGTAATATGTATATATATTACCCTTCTAATGTTCGAGAATTAAACAAATGACTCAACACTCTCCAACCCGCTACATAACTCCTTTTCACTCCAAATCTCTCTTTTTCCTTTCATATTTACCACCACAGTGCATAGCTCTCACACAGGGCATTTATTACATATTGCACTTTTCCTTCTATACTTACTTCTCTCTGCAACTGCGGTAAATTTACAGATTTTAAGATTTGGCTAATGTAATAATTTACATAAATATGCATACACGAACATTTCATGTTTGTAGTATTTCAGTCACGCTTAAATTACTACTACTACTGCTGCGCTACTATACTTACTTGCCTACCTATATTACTGATGGTCGGCTAAAATTACAATTTTCTTTGAATACTATACCACCACTAATATTACTACTACTACTGCATATTACACACTTCCATTTTACATCTCAGATTCTTATTACAAGCCTCCTTCGTGTGCGCCACATGCTGAGATAAAGTCTTGCTCTCTCTTTCTCTCTCTCTCTCTCTCTCCCAGGTTTCTGAAATGTCTGTTACTTGAAGATAAAGTTGTTAACACCAACCATGTCTGGTTTCCCGACAGACAACTTGTAGAAAGTAATAGATATCTCTTCTTCACTCCTTTTTGCTCCCTCTTCCTTTTGCTTACTATATTCATGTCTTGTTCCAGTCAGCATTTATCTTGCATACATTTTATACACAAAATACTACGGAGCAGAAGAAAAAAACAACCATCGCATTCACGATGGTTTTGTTACGACCCTGCAATAGCAGAAGGAATCAGCGTTTTGAATCTTAGATGGGAGATGTACGTAACTTAAATGAAAAACGTGGGTTTTCTACATACATGAGTAACATAATATAAGCATAGTTATGTTACATACGTTCTATACAGTCATGTCTTGTACACATGTACAAAAGGTAATCAAAAGCATGGTTACTACTGCTACTACTACTGGGCTTGTTCGTGTAGGAAACTAGAAATTTTCTTGATGATGATGACCCGGCATGATTTCACCTTTTTTGCCTCCGTACATTCCTCCACTGCTGGCTGGCTAATTGATTTACCTAAGATAACTTTCCTTTCGTACTTATTAGTAAAGAAAATACGAAGAAGAAGAAGAAAATACGAGTATGTTGTTACACTGAACGTTACAACATATTCTTTTTTTAGAAACAAGACAAGGAGTAATAAGAGTAGCATGAAGAATACTCGTGCTGGTTTTATTGCCCGAAACTAGCCACGTAAATTCTTGAAACCTGGTAATAGTAGTAACATTACGTAGTTTTGTTTCAAGTTACTCTGGGGAGAAAGTAGTAATGAAACATGTTCGAAAGCTATATATACATTTATACAGCGAGAGAGAGAGAAAGAGAGAAGTGAGCGTGTATTCAAGAAGAAGAAGAATAACAAGAGCGCGTGTATTCTAGGAACATAACCATGCATAAAGTACAAACAAACATGTTAGCTCCCTAATTATGGTAGTATTTACTAACTAGCATTTTGGTTTTTGTTTACGTAAATTTTTTTTGTTTAAAAAACGTGACTACTACAACAACTACTACTGTTACATGCGAGTGGATTTTTTGTAGAAAAAAAATGTGTTCTATTATAAATTTGATTTAAAAAGCTTACGTGGCTAAAACATTAACAAGACGTATAGATAATTTTATATCTACTTTAGTGTATTTTGTTTCTCATATAAATTATTTTTTTAAGAGAAAGGATCAAACGAAACGTGATATTATTATATTTCTACCAGCAGAGAGATAACGAACCATGCAGATTCTTAGAAAAAGAGAGTAGAAACGAGTATTTATATAAATCTTATATAAACAAACTACCTAAACAAAAAATAAGCTACGCAGCACAGCTCCACAGCAAAACTGGATTATAATTAAAACTTCAATAATAATAATAATAATAATAATAATTGCGCTGCTGAGAAAAACAAAGATTTTACAAAGTTTGAGTGGTACTCATCTTTCTAACTTCGTGTTCATACTCCAGAATATATACCTGTATAAAAGATGTATATATATTGGAATTAGATAGTGTAATAAATAAACTAAATATTACCCAGAAGCTGTACACTTTAAAATTCCAAGTAATCATCCTCAACTTGTTTGTTTTTTTACTAATTAAAGCTGCTAAAGACGGAGAGGAGCGGAAACCAGCAGGTAGCCAACAAATTACTATAAATTTCGGCTTTTTCAATTTCCCAAAGAAAATTTATGATGCGCTGCTACTGCTTTTCTGCTGCTTTGTTGATTGTTGTGGGTAAAAAATGCAAGTCGTGTGAACCACCACATCATAATAATATCCTTGTTCAATGTATACCATGTTGCTTTTATTGCTTTGATTTTCCGGTTGAGTTCAGAATCTGCTGAACTTTAGATGAAGTGCGTGCAAAGCAAGATGCTTTTTGATGTTTACATCTCTCTAATCTTTTGCATCCCAACCTGCACTTATGTTTCTTGTTTGTTTTACTTTTAACTTGATTAAGAAAATCGAGGAAATTTTCTGCGGTTTTCAGCTTGATTGCTTTTATACAGTGTTTTCTTTACCCTGCACATATGCACATAATATACCTACATACATTGCTTCTTTGTAGATTTGTATGTCTTGCGTGTAGTCAACATTCTATTGCATGTATACTTTCAGAGGAGAATTGATAATTTTAGAGTGACTCATAAGAAGCATAAACGAGTCTTTTATGCAATGATCCCCTCACCGTCCGTTCGAGCCAAATTTAACTTGATTAAAAGGATATTGGCTTGGATTACAAATTGGCTATTTAAGAAGCAAAAGGAGGCATCGAATGAAAATTAGTGTGAGATCTACATGCCATGCACACTCTGCTAGAATAGCAGTGATTTGATCCCCCAGCTGCTTTTACGGTTTGAAGCACATGCTAAATGAATTGTAACTGAAACCAAAGAACTCAAAGGTATAGCAAAAGCTATTGATGTGGATCCAGTAACCTTTTTAACTTTTTTCTTAAACATATATACATACGTATTCCATTTACTCATTACTGCCCTCTGTGTGTGCATTTGTCTTACAGCACTTGCATATAATTTCGTCACGTTTTATTTTTCACGTTCACTTTCAGATCATGAGACTTTGGAAATACACATACTTCAGAAAAATGTCATTTCATGCATTTGTATCTTTCAAAGGATATCTGTGGAAAAAAAATTGCAACTAACAAACGCATTATAGTATTTTTTTTATTCTTGACACTTTTTTAATTTAAATGCCTGTGATTTCTCCATTGCATTGTCAACTGTCACCATCCGTGTGAGATGCATCAAGGGAGAAATCTTGATAAGATTGGAACGTAAATAGGTATAATATGATGAGTAAAATGAAGTTGACAGCTAATTACTAAATAAGCCATGTAAACGTCTTCTCTTCTTCTACCAAACCCATCTCTAAATCAGTGCACCGGGAAAAATCATTTTATAAAATCAAGTTTCCTTTTCAGCTAAATTATGTTGCATCCACCCACCACACGGAATGAATAATGACACGCATAAGTAAGTGGAAGGGTCTGTCATACTAATTGAATGATTTGAAATCTTAGCGTGCCAAAGATAATGGATTGATGGTTCCCACAGGGAAAGTGCGTTGCAGATATACAAGAAAGCTAATTTTTTTTATAACAAGCGTATAAGCATATATAAAATTAGTATATACACAGGAAAAAGTAATGATGCTCTCAATCATCAACATCATCATCAGCATCCGCATCAAAAGCATGAGAGCCATTTTACAAATTTTATCGTGATCATTATCTTTCATTTTGTTCTTATAATATATTCATTTGATGCGTAATAATGTTGAGCATCATTCCATCGCGTCGCGTGTTGATGTTCCATGGATGCCAATGCCAAGTTGGGAAAAAGGAGTCGTCGTAGTGACAAAATGTATCCATCTATCTATTAGTTTGTTCATTATAAGTGTGGTATGCTATGGTATGCATGTGTAGTAGGAAGATGCTTGTAAGCAAAAAGGGGGAAGATGTAAATCTGGATAATATCTTTTACAGGTTCATTTGCATAATTTATTACACTTTTGTTATATACCTACCTACTATAGCATGAGCTGAGTCTAGTCTTATGTGTACACTATAAACAGGCCCACGCCATTTTATACTTGCCCAAATTTAGCACAACTTGTTATGGTGTTGGTGTGGTATTTTTTAGACTCTATAGTGAGTTTACTGGGTACATTTTTGTGTCTGACTTTGAGTATGTCTAAAAGCTGCGTAGTCAAAATGGATTTAAATAATTCAAAAGCGAGCACTTTCAACAAAAATGGAATGTAGGAGTAGAGGGAAAAGTTTCATGGACAAGCATGAAATATGTATATCAATTCTCTTTTGGTGGTTCATGTAAATACATCACATCATACATCAAGGCTACTACTACTATAATAGATGGAAAGGCAAAATGTGGAAAAGGTCTTTTGTCAAGTTTCACTCCTACACATCCAAGCTCAAAGCACCATAATAAAAGCTTATGTTGTATTATGATTATATATTATTCCAAGTGTACCAGACATAAGCCCGAATGTATAATAATGTGATGTGCAAATAGAATTTCTGAGATTTACAGGAAAATAAAACATTAAAATTAGGAAAACATACAATATATTTTGTTTGTTAACCTATTAGGACCATTTAGTACGGACTTGTAATAAAAACAAATTACACAATTTATGAAATATAATATACAGATATATATGTTATGGCATACATGAGCATACTTGTATATTATATTTATTGGTTAGAGGTACCAATAATAAATTCAAGTACCTACACTTGTATTTTAATATGTAGGTATACAGCTGTAAATACACTTTCACCAACAACCCAAAAAAACAAAGAAAAAGACTCTGCCACAAACAGAAGCCTTTTCCGATGTTCCATTCTGATGCATTTGCTGTTGCTGCTGGCGGCTACGCTACGGTTAGTGAGTTGTTGGATGTGTAAATCTGCTAATGTTCATGTTATGTGTTATGTCTATTGTGAAATGACTGAGGAAAGGGCAAAGGGGATACGGATGCCAGTTACAGCAAGCAAAATTATGAATAATTAATACATAATAAACATATTAACTTATGCTCTTGCTAGATCCTCCATGTAAACTTTCACTGCACAATATATATATCATATTATGTGTTAGGTCCATTTGTGAATTCGTCAAACTCCTGTGTGCCAACAAGCTTACTTATTATTCTTGTTTCATAATCATGATATGCCTAACATAATGTAGTATAGCATAACTCATCATGTAACATCCTTTCATTTTCGTTCTCATGAAAAGCAAATACAAAATCATTTGACGAAAGTATTATGTAGTATTATTACGTGTTGTCTTGTAATATGGTAATCCAATGTATGTATAGGCATGTATGTAAAATAATATGAGAACAACAACAACATGGATGATTGCCATGTTTATACAAAAGCAACATAAAAACAAGTCGTTCATATGTCTTCCGTGTCTCTAGCGAGCTAAATAAGTCAGTGCATAAAACTCAATTTCCCACTACACTTAATTCGGGACTAGTCAAAATATCGATTTAACGTATTTACACATTTATGGAATCGAAAGCTTTAATTTTCTAGTGTTATTTCCTCAATCTTCCAGCAGCTAAAGTGTCACCTGTCTGTTTAATATTTTATGAGCATTCGAACTTGAAAACACTACAAGGAGCCAAGAAAAGAAGCACAAGGAAGAAGAAACACTCACAAGAAACAACACGCCAACCATTATTTTCTTTGCGCAGAAGTTTTGCTTTCTAAAATTGGAACTCATCAAGAAAAGTGTAGTACACAAAGCAAAGTCATAAATGAAATATGTCGTGCTTAGAAATCGAAACCGTCCTTATAAAAAATTCCTCCCATAAAAAGTAAACTAGTCATAATAATGATCATAAAGAATCAAGAAAGTTGAAATTGTATGATTAATTTAGTAAGAAAACAAAGTCCTTTTTTTAGAGTTCAATCTAAATGTATGGCCATTTTTGTTATATGGTAATGTAGATAGTTATATATTTTCAATGAAAGAAAAATGAATGATGTGAGCTGCTGCTGCTGTCTTAAAGTTGAAGTTTGAGTTGAAAAAAGAAAGTTGGTTTGGCACGCCAAAGAGTTTTTCATATAAATATACTAATCTACAAAAGTGAAAGCCCTTTTTCTCGCTTCCAGCAAAAACTTCAATGTATGTAAAATAAAATAATAAGTATGTATGTAGGTACAGTTCATGACCGAATGCATCATCCCCACCACCAACAAGCTTTCTCCCACTTTTTCTCCATACCTTCACCCTGAGCTGTAGACTTTGAAAGTCTCTCTTCCATTTCATACTTTCATCTAATAAAACACGCATGCATGCATTTTATTCTACAACCACACTGGATTAAATATTTATCCCCAAAGAGGATTCCTCTCTGTGTATACGACCACCCGTGTAGAAATTTTTTTTTGCAAACTTTATTTTCATCATCATTCAACCAATCTTGCTGCTCTACCAAAAAACCCTTTCTTGTCAGGTTTGTTTGAATCCTCAAAAATTAAAGTCCAGAAAACTTTCACTTTTTACCACCTTGTAGAGGCGTACACTCACCTATATTATTACCAACATGCTGACATATATATTTATATATACTTATATAGCTAGTAATAAACTTTGTCTGCTTCAACTGTATTTGGAATATTGAAATAGCACAAAGAGAGAGGAGCGAGCAGCTTAGCTCCAGAGTAGTTTTTATTTGACTGAGCAGAAAAATAAAAATTGCCATCTCCTTTCTCCTCTCAAAGTACATGAGCTACTGTGTGTGGAATTTAAATGAACCTTGTAAATTCACTTTCTCTTCCAATACCACTTTTGCCAAACTCACAAACACACATGCCACTATGTTTGCATGCATATAATAATATCTCTTTTGTAATACTTCGATAAACGGGGATAAACATAAGGTTACAGATGTAATGTGGGAATATGGGACTTGAAGTGACGACTTAGTTGCACGCTTTCTTTTTCCGTTTTCATCTCTTTCCCTCTCTCTCTCTCTCTCTGCACAAACTTCACTTTACTCACTCAGCTCCACACAAATTTAAGAGGGAAACTAGGTCAGGAGGTTTTTAAGACTTTCTTGTCTCTTTGTGATGCCTCCTTCTCCTCTTCTCATTTATCCCAAGAAATGGAAAGCGTTTAAGCTCCCGTCTGAATCCTAATGAAGTGTGTGTAGAAAGGAGTAAAAAAATGTTGCTGAGACAAACACTTTTTCACGTATCATCTTTCATCATGCATTTTTACTGTTGTAAAAGGTGATGCGAGTCAAAAAAAAACAAAAAAGAGCGAAGGACTGAGTGTCCATAAACACAAATACACACACATGCAGACAACCAAGTTATATAGGATGTTGTTTTTGCCTGATAAGTTAATACGAGAGAAAAGTAAAGAGTGTGTGTACGCTTTAACCTGCAGCAGTACTTTGTAGAAAACATGGTCTACTTTAAATAATCTGCTCAAAAAAATGGAAAAAGTATCTCTTGTCATTGCTCATTTCACAGGACGTTTGTTAATCTACAAGCACATAAGACAAAAAAAGTAGAGGATGATATTATGCCACACAGGATTATCACATAGTTTTATGCTCAAATTCACAGAAAAGTATACGAAATGTTTATGAATGAGTGTATTATGTATATACTATACTACAATACACGCCTACACAACACACACACATTTCATTTTTTTCCTATTTACATTTTTTGTGAAAGAAAAACTGAAAGCATAATGGATTTAGAAAGAGCCTCTTTCAGGCCAAGCCAGCTTTGTATTTGTATTTATGCATGTATGTATTTTTTGGGTAAAACACTATATCCTCCCATTTTGCAAACAGGATGAAAAAAGAATCTTTTTTGATACATTTGGCAACGGAAATACTATAAAAAACACACCAAGTAAGTAGTAAAGGGAAATGTGGAACTTACTACTCTACTACAACTACCCGTTGTGTAGCAGTAGTAGTCACATTCCATTCCAATTTTATCTTAATGTGTTCCACTCTTCTTCTGCTGCTGTTATATATACTCCATGGCTGTTTTGAGCGACTCCAAGAACCACCTATACAACACAATTCCTTTTTGCTAATGTCTTACATCTTTTGAATCTTTTATTGTCTCAAAGACCAGCAGACGTCCTACTTTGTATAATAACAACAAAAGTAAAATGAAAATGAAACATTCCAAAATGTGTTATTTTAATATATGCGCACACATATCGTCATATCGTCGTCATCATCGGCAAAATGAAATCTTGTGATGTTCCTCTGCTCCTCCTTTCTACTCTGCTAAAAGATTTCTCCTTTGGAGCAAAATACGAAATGTCTTTCTGCTTGAATTTACGTGTACATGATTTTGGAGGATCTTTTCATTTTGTTTGCTTTATTTATTACGTGAAATTACTAAAGGAGCCTGCTGTCCTTTTCTCCTTCCAAAGCTTTTAAATTTGGAGGAAAGATAGGAGTAGAGGCAAAACACTGTACTCACTCGACAGGAAAAGGTTATCGCCATGTTATATTATTATATTGCTATTATATCTAGTATACATTTTCAAATTGAACAAGAAAGTTATAAGCAAGCTTACTAATACTTTGCTTCCATTTCCTGTATTGTTTCCTTTCACTATATTATTATTAGTAGTCTTCCTGCTTTATCTTCAAAATGCTCCGATGAAATTATTGAAATTCATATCCTTTTTTGTTTCATTTTTTCGTAAAAAGATGAGAAAAAACAAAAGAATGTTTTTGTTCTCTTTGTTTCTCTTGTTCCTTTTTGCGATGTTCCATTTTGATATAGACACATAATATTATCCAAAAAAAAATATTTATTTTTGATTGTCAATTTATTTTTTATCATTGTATTTTTTAGTACACATATTTTATCTGAAAAGTGCTACTTTCTCGTTTCTTGTTCCTGCTTTCATCATATTATCAGTATTTTCATCTTCCCTCCTTTTTCAATGCTTTTATCTCATATAAAATTTATAGTACATATATTATACAATCGAAATGCACTGTAACGTAAAATAAAAAATGTAATATGAATATATATATTATTTACCTATATATTTTGCTATTGTATTTGTAAAAAGACTTGAGACGTCATATGTTTTTAAAAACTCCCAATTTTCATTAAGTTTACAAAAGTTCAGTTTATTTTGCACTTTTTTTGTAAAGCCCGTAGCAAAATAATAACAATTATTATTGATTGAGTAAACATAGATATTATAATAGGAATGTATGTAACGATAATGATAATTATTTTCTACTCTGACTCTAATTTGCAGCACCCGGGCCAGTTCAACTCATTCCAGAGGAATGCAACGCGGAAAACAACAGTATCACTGTGGCATGGCAGCCTCCGCCAACATCATTTGTCGAGGGCTACGTTCTGGAAATCGATGATGGAGCAGGCGGAACTTTCAGGGTAATTTTACTGAGCTTAAATGATATTAATAGGCTATTACTCTAAACGTTTTCTAATGAAATACCAATTTCAATATTGCACATTTCTCACATCTTTCCTCCGGTCCACACTCAACATATATAACTAACTGTGTATACTAAAACTACACAGTACATATACTTATGTTACATGAGCTTTCTATATCATCAAAATACAGAGAGAAAAGTATGAAAGTATGTATTTAAGTACGGTGCTCCCAACCCAAAATATCTTGTTTGAACAGAAAGACGAGCTGAATTTACGGATAGATATTATACGTTCATGGTCAAAATATATTGCATTGTTGAAAACCAGTTCATGACTTGGTTACAACAACACATCTCTGATTCCTGGTCATACAGACAACGTGAACACATACTAATGCATACGAAACATCTATTTCAACTTTCGCTTTCCGTCATTCTTTTGGGTATATAAAAAGTATATAGCAATCATATCCGGAAAACAAATATTTCATCTAATTTCAAAACGCCACTGACAGAGTTTTAGTTGTAATCTGGGATTTGTGCCTGCAGAAAAGTTAGAGCAAAACAGCATGTACGATAATGCATAGTATACCTTTATGTATGGTATGTTTGGATTCCACTGGCGAAGACGAGAAAATGCGATAGGTGAAGATGAACTGTTCTCCGAGGATGAAACACTTTACTTTATTTGGTTGTAGCAGTGCAATATTAAACCTTGGATAGATAGAGAGATATAATGTTATGTGGGATGGATATTCACTCCTATTTAGTTTGCCGGTGTTACTGCTGCTGCACACATAAAATAGAGAAAAAGTTTCATTACTCTACATTAGTATGACTGCTCACAAGTCTTCTCTAATTGACTTTTACTCAAGAGAACTGCTGGCTGATATTTCTCTCTCTCTCTGGTGAGTGAGGTGTGTGTTTGTGTGTGAAAGGAGGATAGTCAGATAAAAAAGAAGAAGAGGCATTTTTACAACTTTCTTTTTTTACTCCAAAACACATTTTACACTATACTGCTTTCAAACAAATACTCAAGTTACATATTATATCAAATAACTGCAAATGCAAGGCGTTTGGTGTTTACTTGGCTGCATACAGACTTATAGACACATAGGCAGATATTTTGTATTATTTCAAGCACAAAAATAGTATAGGCTAAAAAATGAATGCAGAATGTAGAACGAAATGGTATATGAACAATTTAGTATAGCCTTTGAAACAAAAATAAGGCCAATACCTTTTCGTCAATCTTTGCAGTTCTCTGAACTTCTCGACTCTCGACACGCTTTTATTTATTTTCAAGCATGTATCTTTGATTGGGTTAAACGCATTCTCCCTGCCAACTTAAGCCCGACATAATACCGACCAAAGTCAGTACACAGTATGTACTACACACTAGACAAAACACATACACGTCCGTAGATATTAATCAACGATTATTTAGATAATGCAATTATTCTCCAACAGTACCTAAGTAAGCGTAAGCCTTTTTTGCTAAAGTAAAAAAATACTATATACGCGAGAGCAACATGAACACACAAAAAATTGTTTTGTTAAGAATATTTTTTTTGGCTTCCCCTATTGTATATAGCATACTGCGTAATGCATCCAAGCAAATAATGGGCTTATGTAAGGGAGGAAAAAGCTGTTTGGAAAAAAGTGGAAAGTGAAGGATATATTATAGTCAGTGGATAAAAATTGAAAGAAGTGGGTAGGGTCGAGTTACTCCATATATTTCATTTCTCACTTTTTCCTCCAAAATGTGTATATATGGGTTTTTACTACTAAAGCTATTGTGATTGTAAATTTTTAAGCTTTACGCACCCAAACACGGTCTACTAGTCAGTATTTTTTTATGTATGACATGATATTTTGCGTATATATATATTCCTAAGTAGTATATATATTATATATATTTTTCTGTTTTGTTGTCTGCCTGCCCGCCCGCATTATTGTATTTAATGCGTAGTACGTAGTGCAAGTAGAGTGATGGGAGTAAAATGGAAAAAGTCAGAATGACACCCCATGCCCATGATATAATAGAAACTTTTAGGAAGAAAGCCAATATCAAGTCAAGTCAACTCTCTCTCTCTCTATGCAGCGTAGTAGTGTTGTGTGGTATAACATTGTCAATGGGTTTCGCCATTCCGGTGTCATTGGCAGTGTCACCCCTTTTTTTCTATTCACTTCTTGTTTTTCTTTCTCCACTCCCTTTGTTATTATTCCAAAGCATTTGTTCTTGTCCTAACAAATGACACATGAATGCATAACATCCAATAATCCAATATACACATAGTAGAGTTTAGAAAGAGAGGAAAGGAGAGAGTATTAGCTCGCAGCACAGCGGATGCATTCAAGTTTCATTTCATTAGCTACTTGAATGGATGATGCAGATGGGATCCTAGAGGGAAAATGAGTAAGGCGTGCTGTTCCATATAATATACTTTTTTTCATAACATCAACAAAAACTGGGAGAGTTGAGTTGTTGAGTACAGTTCATCATTCTCAAAGTAAACTTCCAAAATCATAATAAAAATAATACAACTTGTTTCCTTTCCACGCACTCAATTTACGATTTTTACTTTATCAATTCTACTAATGTGCATGTGCAAACTCGTTCTTTGAATCTAAAGATTCATTGGCATCCATATATTTAAAAATATATATAATGGCGTTGATTTGTATGCATTTAGCTGAAAATTGGATTTGATGTTCCACCGAGAAGGGATTTTTTTCCAAAACTCTATCTACTCTTTATCTATCAGGCTAGTTAATAAAAGTGAATTTAAAGATACATTCTATTATACCTACTTACATAGAGTGCGTAACATTTTTTTGTGCGTATTATACATATAAATATTAACAAGACCTTCCTACTCCCCACACAGACCCTTTTATTTCTGCTTAATGAACTTTATTATTATTACAAATGACAATAAATCCTCGCCTATTTTCACTTTACTTCATCTTGTTGTAAGCATGAAAAGCACTTTGATGGTTCAGCGAGCAGATATCATGTTAGCTTAAAATGTCAGATGTATGTATATTACGCATAATCGTAAATGTAAAAGAAACACAAGTTCCCAACGTTCGGCAAATGGTGTAATGTACAAGTACACACTACTGACTTTGATATCACGACAGAGTTTGTTACGTTGATTAGATTACTATCAGATATGTTGTACAATTTACTTTTGCCTTTATTACTTCCAAATTGCAAGAGAAACGTGAAATTTTCAAATGACGCATTTTGAACATCGCGTTTCAATTAGCTCTATTTGTATGAAGTTTCGTAGGACCCTCTCATTTTGTCATATTTAGTCTCCGCCTCATACGTCTAATTGATAATGGATGCGTACTGGTAAATTCAAAGGTTTTCGTGAATAAATGTTTACTTTGTTATGTGAGAAATGTGCTATGTGCTAGATATCTTTTTCACTTCCGCTTTAATGAATTGGTAGCAAGAAATTTATAACATTTGTTACATGTTAATAACACGTAGTGAGTTCACCAACATTTACATTTTATTTCAATATTAATTTTATACAACTTTTTTTTGCAGGAGGTGTACTGTGGGAAAGAGACAATCTGTACAGTAGACGGACTTCATTTCAACTCTCTTTACCTTGCTCGAGTCAAAGCGTTCAACAGCACAGGTGAAGGAGATTACTCAGAACCCATCACCTTACGAACGGCAGAAGGTAATAATACTATTTTCTCTAATCCTTTTTATTCCAGTTTTTCACGATGTAATCATAATCAATTTTAATTTCTGTTCCACACACACGAGACCCAATCTGTATTTGTACTCTGGTTTTTACCCCAAAAAACTAAAATATTAAGCCGTAAATTTATTTCAGCTAATTTTCCCTTGATATAAAAAGTATAGATAAAAAAGATATCGTGTACAAGATTTCACTGTTGTGTAAAGATTGTTTTAGTGCCAGTTGTTGCACACCTGCACCTAATCAATCTAATGAAACAAAATGGTCTATCTAGCTGTATACGCAAGGGTGAAAGGGTTTCAAGTTACTAGGTTCAACACTTTATTGCGGCCATGACATGTGTGAACTATATGTTATTTCTACATCATACGTAAAGCCCTGCCATTTATAAAAACCTACCAATTTTAACTCATGTGTGTAAACTTTCATATCAACTCATGCCATTTGGCTATCGGTTTTACACCGTCGTGCATGCATATAATTACGGGCTACTAGTCTAGAAAATGTGGGTTAGGTTACATATATATTATTAAGTGCATACATACATACATGGTTGTATCGTACGTATTTTCTGAAAAGAACGCATGTCCTTTGCGAAAAGGAAGGTGATCAATAACGAGATAAAAGGGTTAGAGGGTCAGTTGTGCTGTCCATTTTTAAGCTCTTTATTTGATTCCATTTGTTTTGGGATTTTGTGTAGTGCCGCCACCACCACCACCACCAACGCGAAGAAAAGTGAAATAGGTAGGTATGCTCGTATATTATATGTGTTCCGGAAAAGCAAGCAAGCACGTATGAGCGTCGGCAGTGGTGGTGGTTGGCAGTAGGTTGTAGGTACTTGAGCCACAGCTTTTTTGTAGACCCGTATCTTTTTTTGTGAGGACAATTCACAAAATTGTGGCAACAAGGTTAGCGAATAAAATGCAAACGGAAAGCAATAAATGGCCGCCCATACATCTTGTTACTGTCAGTTCACTATATATGCTTATATGTTGTACACGAATAGGTATAATATAAAATGTAAGTCACCACCGACATCATCATCATTTCATATAAAATGTATTTAGATATTTATATGTATGTTGTATGTCCAATATATTCCCAACACTTACCTTATAAATAAATATCTACACTACTGACTTTTATGAAAAAATGATACTTTTATATCTACTTGCTATCTACTCTCTATTCCATATGCCTGGTATAAATGATGGTGGCTCTGTGGTGGTGGTGGTGATGGTTGTAGATAATGTACTTGGGAAATAATGCATGTTTGTCAAGAAAGGCGATGCGATGACTCAACAGAAAAAAGTTTACTCTGCTCGAATTGATACGTACGTTTTGTAGGTTCGATTATTGCAATGAAATACTTGGATACTTCCCTTCTCTACTATAGTGGGTTTGGTTGGCAATGGGGCCGCCGGAAGTTTGGAATCAGATTGGTGGGGAGATAAAAGGAAGAAAAAAAGAGTGAGGCGACAGAAAGAGACGCGACGCAATATAGCTTTTATACATTAGTCGTAGTTTTTTTGTTACAAACACAACAACTTGTGTGTGCATTTGGTGTACTTTGAATTATGTTGTTGTGAATGTTTTGCCCCTCTTACCAATAACTTGTGTACAAAATGTCGGGCTTGTTTTGTTTGGGTGAGTTTTATTATGGAGAAAATATTCTACAAGACACACAGTTCCGAACTGTATCATGTTTGACAGGGGTACATGATCGTTGATTTATTGTTATGAAAGGGTTCCTGCCCCACTAACCCTAGCTGTACAACAAGATACAGCAAAATATCGTATTGGCGACTTGAAATCCAATATACTTGCAAAATAGATTAAGTAAATGGCAAAGTGGGAATCGGGAGATGCTCAAATTTGCCGATACAAAAAACGATAGCCTTTTTTTGTACCCTCGAATATATAGCCATACAAGTTGGGCCCTGTCGCATCCCATTTAATTTAGTATACATATTATAATATGCACATCGTTTACTTTTAGCGGTTAGAATTTGCAATGTATTCACTGTTCATTACAAAGTACTCGTGGTGACTTGCGAGCTGTTGTAGTAGAAAACTTTGGGAAACACTTTTCTCAACACCCCTATCGCATATCTTTGTCTTTCTTTAATGCATGGCCGCATGCCATGCAGCCAGCCACGCTTTTATAATGATAGCAGCAGTAATAATTTGTAACACTCTCATGTTCACATATCACTGACATTGCAACTTAAAATAATTTTCCTAAAAAGCTATAAACAGCACAAGGGCTCCATTCCACTACAGCTAAAGTTGATCATATATTATCACTCCCCCGAAATATTGTCATTGGATGACATTTTTAGAATGCATTATCGTACTTTCCACTAAGATTCAGAATTCAGATTCGATTGTATCTAATGGGTTATATCACAGCAATAAAAGCAATGCTTACGTACGTACATAAATATGATCATTTCCATATCTCCTCAACACAAAATGCTCTCAAGTTTTCATGTGGACAAATCGTTGTTGCTCCGCTGCACCACTCCACGATAATGGGAGATATGATAGTGTGGTACATTACATAACATGTCATTTGCGAAGAAAAGTAAAAAAAGAACTGTACGCGCTTCACACACACACAC
>JAITYZ010003820.1:0-20838 GCA_027744595.1 Paronellides praefectus
CTCCAACTTTTTGTTCGAGCACCACCAGGAATCGAACCTGGGCATGCTAGCATTAAGTCAAACAAGATGGGAAGCTTGTAAGACTACACTAACCTGGCAGCTCTAAAAGTTAAAAAGTTATCTTGACCTTTTGTTTGATTAGTTGCAAGGATTACTCGTTGAAAACACGATCTTTCAATCAAAACTATGTACACACTTCTGCATACAAATTGTCGATTATTATTCTAAATAAACAATATATTTTAAATATTATACCTACTTTTGATTTACAATAATAACCAATATTATGCATTATTTTTCTGTATTCAAGAAACATCTTAACCCTTTTTTATTTGTATTCCAGTAGACCTTTTCTTTTATCAATATTTGAAGAAAAGTGAAAATAAAACAAACGCAGCACGCAAAAAAAACTCAAAAGAAGAAAAGGAAAGATCCATAGTATTTCTGCTCAGCAGCCTATAAGTCCATCGATTAAAGTGCACAAAAAGAACTTTGCTGTGTGTAATGGCGGGGCGAAAAGGCCAATGGGAAACCATATATATTATTACCCAACTCCATCATTTCAGGGAGTAATATTATTATGAATATTATTTTATTATTGTTCATATATCTATATAAATATTTATGTGTATACTTTTTTTTGTTCAACTTTCCAACCAGCCATACCATCCGTGTGGTGTGTGTCTGCAATTTTCTTTCTTTTCCGTTTGTACATTTTCGCCACCGCTGACTCTTTGTGCAGGAGCACATAAGCAAAGAAAAAGGGAAAGAAAGAAAGGATTGAATAGAGTGGAGTTGAAAATCAACGGTTTTTCCCCTTCTTCTTTCTTCTCTTCTTTTTTCAAGAGAGATGGAATATTATGGCATTAGGAATTCCTTCTCTTATAATTTTTTTTTTGGAATATCATTCCGCATGTATTTACATTACTTTTACATGACTATCATCAAAATGGAGTTAAAGCCATTTTCCTCACACTAGTCCTCTTTCTTCAAACGGAAAGGAAAAATTGAAAGGGTAATTGGGAATAAAATCGGATAAAAAAATTGTTCCCTCATTCCCTCGATTTTTTTTTTCACTAATATAATATCACTTGACTATATTCTGACTCACTATCTCTCTTTTTCCAACATTTTCATCAACGTCGCCATATTATAACGCAATAAATGTCTCTTTGGGGCAAATAGAGACATATTTATCTTGTACTGTAATTCACATTAGTTTTGGTTGAATAAACAGCATTTTTTTCTTAAATCGTTAGATAAGATTTTTTGCAGTTGGTTTAATCAGATCCTATTTTCTTTTAATGACTCTCAGTATATTTTTGAATTGAAATCTAAATACCTATTCAATTACATTCACACACACACACTTAAACCATGAATAGATCATTGAAATAATGATTCTTTGTGTTTGATCGTCGATGTATTCTTGCTTTCTTTCTGCAAGAAAAAAAACTTGAGCTTGAGAGAAAATAAACTGCCCTGGCAAATTGCAGTATCTTCATAATGAGAAAATATAAAAGAGTCTTACTTCTATAATTACTATTCTCGAATCGTTTGAGTGTAGAACAATTGTGCGTTACCCGTACATATCTACTGTATACCACACTCTATAATTTTACATGTTATATAGTTGTACTACATTATAGACTAGATATCAATATTCTCATAAAATGCATACATATTTTGTTTGCTATACCTTGCATTAATGTTCCCTTGCTTTTTTTAGAGAGGGGTGAATATTTTATACGACGTAGTTAAACGATAAAAAAAAGGAAAGTTACACAAGCAACTAAAATTTCAACCCTTTCCAGCAGCAGCACTTTACAGGCAAGCCATTTCTATGAAATAAATGTTAAGTAGAATGTGATCTGACTTACACATCACAAGTCACATGGCATGACATAATATGTGTTATGCATTTGTGTGTGGGTATACTCTTTATTCAAATCTTTTTTGGCTGTTGGTCCAATTTTATTAGTGAAAGTAGGCTTTTGTGGGCACACTAGTTGGCCCACATTTTCAATAGTTCAAGTTGGCACATCATCATTATTATTAGTTTATAATGGGCTCCTTCAAGATTGCAAATAAAACTTGTTGTTAATATATACTACAACAATGATGTTTCGCAGTATTATTGATCATGCCAATTGCTCATCTATTGTGTTGAAATTGAATAAGCAAACTTGAATGGGAGTTATTAGTGACGGTAAGTTCATCATATGAAGTATCTATGCTGTTCTGTGTGCGCAGTCGTCTGGAAAATTTAAGTTGACGGTACAGCTCGCAAATGATGATCATGATGAGAATAGAAAATGCAAAAAAAATTCTTTTCAAATTTGCATGTTTTCTTTAAGTTTGTATTCCTCCATTCAAATTTGTATGCTCACCACGTAACCACACAATATTTACGTTCAGCATTATCCCACAAATTTATGCCAATAAGTTATTCCGTTTTAAAACTTTTATTGTTACTACCTGCTGACGCATAACGTGGGGAAAGCATCAGATACCAAAAGTAAAGATATTGGATCGGAAAAGTAATCAAATGCAATTTCTGCTCCTGGAATAAGTATCTTCAATCAGCAGCGCCATTGACTTTTGATAGTGTACGTGAATATTGGACCTGATAAAATATTTCATAATCTTGAACGTGACTTGGCGCAAATACATATTGAAGGAAAAGTAGGAATTGAAATAACAACAACAATTTCAAAACCTCAAAAAGAAGAGGTTTGAGATAACCTAGAATAAAAAGTTGAGAGATGCGATAATCAAACCAGATCTATTATTGTAATAAAAGAGATGGTACGAGTTCATCATATAGTCATGTAAACGACCAGCCTTCAAATAAGTTGCCACAATAAAAACTGAATCAAATTTGTAAAATATAAAATAAACGTAGCATAAACAAACGAGAAATAGAAGGGGACAAAATTCATGTTCAATTGCAACCTCGTTTCCCGTTATGACTTTATAACCCTTTTTATTTCCTTTACAACCACCACAAAAAATAGGCGTAGAAAACTAAAATGAAATCAACAATATCAAACTCACTTGTTTAGCAGGCACTTATGAAAAACACAAAAAATGGGAATATTGTTTATATAAAAATAAATAAATAAACGGAAGTAGCAAAGTACCGAGAGAAATTTTAATATTTAAAACGCAAATATTACTAAATATATGTCATTGTCATAAAGAAATAATAAGTTTCATTTAAGACAGTTTTAAGGCATAATTACAAACACTTTTAGGCATGCAATCTCAAGCTGTATGCCTTTTTGTTATTTAAAAGCCTAATGATTCGGCTAATCCTTTTATGGAACAAATCACGTTTGTCTTCTTCTTTGTCATCCACTTTTCCCCTTAATTAAAAATATGGCCAACTTAATGAATTTTGTGGCCACTTCTCCCCTATTATATCTGAATCACCCGCCAAATATAACTTTTGCTCATCAACTCGACCAAAACTCTACATACGGCTGTCTGCGGCATACACTTAAATAAATCTCGATGAACCTCGCGCCATCACTTTTGAATACTAAAAAAAACAATGAGCCGCCTACCATAACCCTTGAATTTTTATATATTATTTTTCCACTCAAGAAAAGGAGATAAAAAATAGTACGAGTGTGCACTGCAAAAAGGAGATTGTTCGCTGTTGTCTGTAGAACACCAATTTCGCAAAGCAAACTCCTCTTTCCTTCCATGTCCTCCTCCTCCCTCTTCTTTTCCTTTTTTTCAAACACAGAGAAGAAAATACGAGCAAATCCCAGAAAGAAATAAAAATGGCAAAGGTACTCTCCACTGATATGTATGTTTTTTTTTGTGCTGGTGAAGGAAAATACGAAGAGGAATAAAAGACTGTAATTTATTGCTTTAGTGATTTATTTTTTTAAAAACTTCTTACCATGTATGTTATACACTCTACCACATAAATACGCACATAGCAGCACTATATATTTTCTTGCAACAACAGCAGCACAGCTGCACAAGTATTCACACAACTTGTATTTCTCCTTTTCTCTCTCCCTTTCTTGCCGACAAAATAATATACTACACCATTCACAAATTAAAAAAACGAAGCAGACTAAAAAAACAGTCTTTTTATTTCATTTTTTTGCTAAACCCATATTTGGTCTTACGGTTTACGGCTATAATACAAGTCATTAATGTGTATACATTACTTGTATATTAACTCAAATTACAACCAGAAAAAGAGGGAGAGAGGGAGAGAGAGAGCGGGAGGCAGAACCGAGCAAAAAAAAATTCAAATAAAACTTTGTGCCTTATGGTGTATATTTACGTATATAATATGCTTACTCCCCACTTTTGTCAAATAATAAACAGCCTCTTCTTCTTGTCACTCTAACTCGGTTTTTTTCTCTACTTTCTACTCTAGAATAATCATCATCATCAACATCAGTGTATCTTCTACCATGATTACCATACAACTCTCCACCGCCACCACCACCAGTCTACCATGAAGTTCGTTTAATGCAAGTACATAAACATGGAGTATATATCAGAAAATCTTTCGTTTATCCATGTGTACACATTTCCGCTTTCCTCACAGTCATTTGTGCTATTTAACAACTGCTACAGTTGGATTAAGTGCATTAGACTGGTAAATGTATATTTCGTTTTTTTTCTTATGGAGAAAATAGAAAGTTTCTGGAATATAAAAACCTATATATTTATAGAGTAAAAATGGGAATGTAATATACAGAAGATGTAAAGGTGGTAATATGCGAGTGTTATTGCCCTACTCCTGCTGCTACAAGCTTCCGTTTACTTTTCCTTTATCATCAGATATAATAAGCATTACACTTGCTACTCCTACTGCCTCTCTCTGTCTCTATCTCTCTCTCTCTCTGCTTGTACCTTACATGGGATATTACATGGAACAAAAAAAATTATATCTGGATCTTCCAGTCATATTACTTAACTTGCTGTAGTTGAGTTGAGAGTGTAGAGCAGATACAGCTAATATTAATGCATGAAAGTCGAAGCCCTTTTTTCAGCTCTGTTGTTCTTCTTAGTGAAACTGATGGACTCTTTTTTCACTTTCGCGGAGAAAAGGAAAAGGAAGATACAGTCGGATAAGTAGTGAACTCGAGTCAATTTATTTTCTTCTTTTTTCGTTCGCTCTCTGTCTTTCTTTTTTTAAAAGCTACTTTTGTGCTTCTCAACACTGAACACTGGAGGCAAGAGAATTAGAAAGAAAAGTGCTTCGTTCCACCACCACCACCACCACCACCAAGGTTACTAAAAAAGAAAATAGGTAGGTATACATATATGTATATATAATGCTGAAGGCAGTAAGCGGCAAGTTAGTGGAACAAGTAGCAAGAGTACCTATACAAGTTAACTATTATGTATATAAATTTGCACATACATAAATATTGGAAACTTGTTCATGTTTTCTTACTATTACGTGTACTATTATCATTTTTATTGTTTTCCCAACAAACCATAACATGTTAGAAAAGATAACTATGTATAATAATATATGTGTGTGTTGAAGAACACTTTTTTCGTTCCATTTTAACTTTTCCCATGCATAGTTCCACAAGATATGGCTGTTGTATTTATGTAATATAGATGATGACAATAGGAATGCTCAGTGAGCGAGTACCAAACCATATCGCAAAAAGCACACAAACTCAAACTAATGCAGAGAAGAGAGAAAAAGGGCTGCTGCTGCTGATGATGATGATCGTGTAGCAGATAGAAACTGAAATCTGTTAAGAGTAGTTAAAGCAAGCAAGAAGTATAAGAAAAGTGGAAAGGAAGTAGGACGGAAGGAAAATGTTAGAAATAAGGATAAATAAATGTGTAAAAGTGAAAAGCGAAACGTGTGTGTGTGTGTTTATTTGTAGCATAAGCCGAAGATATATATAGTTGTGGGCACAACTTTGTATAACAAATTATACTGAGGAAACTGGTATCCGGGTACGTTTACCACCACGTCCAACAGTGCGAAACAAATACTACTTTGAGCAAAATATCATCCCTTTTTCACATTGTTGTGTTCATGTGACCTTTCTCCTTAAAATAGCAAAGTACATATGATACATTTATACTCACACAGATGATAATTTACACAGAAATAAAAGCATTTCTCCTCGACAAGGACACAAGAAGAAATGTATAAAGAGTGTAGAATGCAGATTTCCTTTCTCTTTTGGGTACGGAAATGGGCTCCTTCGTCTTCTTCTCCCTTTCACATGAACAACATCATTACTATACTACGTTGTTGATCATTCCCATCACTTTTAGCTAAAGCTACCACACACAAGGTTATTGTCTTAGATGCACTCTTATTACATCTCCCCGTATACATATTTATAACATGTTCATCCTGTCATCACATCCGTATTATTAGAATAAATGGTTGACTCATACAGCCTGTAACAATGTGTAAAATGGGAACAGAGTGAATTGTCTTCGAGTTAGTGTATACATAAGTGATGGTGATTAGTGAGTAGGTATATTTTACACAAGAATTGTAATTAGTAAGTACATAACATACAATGTAATAATAATAATAATTATCACTTACTGAGAAACCTGACATGGTGTAAATGTTGAAAGGGCAATGGTAAAGAATACATTGAAAGTAAGTAAACACGAAATAGGAAAGGAAGTAGAAATGTGTGAAAGAGCTCCGTAATAAAAGTGGGTTGCAAATTTTTGAGAGCAACATAATATTTGTGTGTGTGAGTTAAATGAACTGTCGTGGTAGTAATGTTGGTAAATATTTTATGCAAATTAAGTAACAATATAGTTAGCAGAGGATGAAGGATGATGGGACAAAAGGAAACGTCACCAAAGTTAAAAGAGAGGACAAAGATGTTTACACACATATATAAATATGTAAGTGTATATTTCGTATGTGTAATAAGATGGTATATATAATCTGTTTACACTTATCATTTGCCGATTTTAATAATGGCTCTAGAAGGTTGTTTGTGGTTCTTTTTCTGCTTTAATATTGCACTCCGAGATAGTACCAAACTTTATACGAGTAGCCACTATAACCATTCACGTAATTCCTAGGAGCCGACCACCACATCACACCAACCATTTTCTTTATCCACTCGCTTGTTCATTTTCTGACGAGATTGGCTTCATTTCGTGCCTCCGCATCCACTTTCCTCAAAAGGTTCAGAGAAGCGCTGCGGCTTACATAAAGTTAAGTGTTAAGTTGCCGTTGGCAAACTGCATATTAAGATGAGGAAACTCATTAAGTTGGGTGATAAACACGTTTCGTCGTCATCATTACCGCCCTTTTCTCCGTCAAGTGTATGCTTCCCCGTCACAGAGTAAAATGATCTTCATATCCATCTACTCTCCGGAATTAAGTCCAAAAAGCAAGTATGCCAGCTGTCGGTCACCCTGAATTATCATGTATCACGAATCCCATGTTTACTTACCTACCCATATAAGAATGTAAATTTTCTCTTATTATTACACAACCAGCATCAATATAAAGTAGGTTCAATACAAGGCAACTAAACAAAATAACCCCAGTCGTGATGACTCATATCAAACCTTTCTTTTGAAAACTAGCCAGTATTTAGCAGAACCATTTGGTCTAAAAAATAATATAAAATACCTATCTGCAATGAATCCAACCTGAATCCAACATTCAATTATAAATAGTTTTGTTGAAAATACTTGATGACGTTGGAACTCGAATGGAGCAAACTGAATAATCGGTATTACATCAACTCATCAGACCAACAGCATATATGTTTATACCTATAGCTTGGTTACAAGCTGTATTTAATTGTAAGTACCATAACTGCGCCGTAAGAAATACACCAACCCATTATTATTGTATATTTTTTTGAGTGCCAACTTTCTTTTTTTTCTTTCTTTTTCTGATTTGATAGATACACGTTCTACGATCGTGATAGTAAAGTAATAATGACGCTCCTATTCATTCTTACCATGCAACAGGGAGGATGTAAATATGACGCAGTTGCACACAAGGATGTCATTAAAGAAAGATAAGCATTCCAATTCAAAGTACTGTACTACTGTCGTTAAAAGATTCCAGGGAAAAAGAGGAGAAAAAGACTAATAAGAGCACTTGGTAGGATGATGATGACGATGTTGTTTTTTGGTGAATGTGGTTGTTGCATTCTCGCTCGCTCTTCATCCCAAACCATCCATCCATTCAACCACTGAAAGCAACTTTTTTTTAGCTGTTAAAATGAAAACAAAGTATGTATACGTTTCTGTACGCCAAATCACACATGAAGATCTATGTAGTATTCGGCCTTGTGAATTATATTTTTTTTGTATGTGCAGAACAGAAAAAAGAGAGTAAAGAATGGAAGCCACGACAAGCAAACGTGAAAGCGATAGAAGAGGGGAAAATAGGTAGCGAATATAAATAATATTCGAAAAGGCAGAATTATATACAGATGGTTGTCAATGTGGACGCCAAAACGCCAAACCGAACTATCGGATTGAAAGAGAAAGGAAGAAACAAGAATATAAAAAAAAATTTACTCAGCATGATACGAACCGTCCTTGCTGTCATCGTCAACGGGTACTGGAGTGGCTTGCAGATTGCATAGTACCTATCAATCGAGATGGAACACAGATGCAGTATTGACACTGTAAAAAAAGAAAGAAAAATTTACAAGAATTTTCATCATCACCATTTTGACAATAATACTTACGTACTACTATATTATATCTTGGAGAAGAATCCAATAACTTAATCACATTTCCTATATCTGTCCATGGAATGGTGTATGAATGGTTGAACAACTTTTTACTGCTCTGCAGTTATTTGTCATTTTTATGCTGTCATTCTGTCAGAATCTATCATCAATATATTTGAAAACTTATATATATATGCTTGTATATGCATGTACATATACCTATATAGGTTATTACTGCACAAAGTGATTAATGGGTAGGTAATCTGGTATAAATACATATTTGATAAAATGAGTGAGTGGGGGTAGTGAAGTCAATGGTGATTGCAATTACACAGTTTTATTCGTTTGTATCGGAGTAAATCTATTCCTAACTTTATAATGTATAGCTATGCATATAATATAGTGAACATCATATATATTCATGTCCAACTTTTATTGGTAGAAAAAGGAGTGCAGAAATAGCATATTATCGTCCGAATTTATGTTCCACAACTCTGTATTATAGAGTTAGGGTCAATTAAAAGCGCTTTTTTGTGGTTACTCGATAATAGCTTGTGTCATTACATTGAGCAGTGTTTTTAACCCGTAAGCAGTATAGCTACTTCTACACCACCACTACTGCCCGTTAACCATTTATCCGGATTTCTTGATTCCAGCAAGGAAAACAGAAATCAAAATACATTTTTTACGTTTATAAAGCGATTAAATACTTTCACATGACTAAGACTGTAAAGAAAGGGGAAAAACAAGAAAAAAACATACATACATATGTACATATACCTATCTATATATACCAATTGCCATTAGATAAATGGCTAGTAGCCAGCAAGGGAAAATCCTTGTTGGCCATATATCCAATCATAAAAAGAGCACACGTGGTAGTAGTTGGTATGGTAATAAAATGTGCTTACTCCACAGCAGTAAAAATCTTTTTTTTCTCCTTGTTTGTGTGAGAGTAAGAGGAGTAGTGTGTGTGTTTGTGCTTAAGAGCAGTTTGCTTTCAATCTTTACAGTGCATTCCTGGTAGTAAAACATGCATATCAATGCTTAATACACTTGGTCAGTAGTAGTAGCAGTAGTACTAACTTTGATCTGATACATTTATATTGTCCTTAAATAAACTACTACTACTACTACTACAACAACCCAATATATTATTGCAAGTTGTAGAGTAGTGTATTTACTTATCCTAACAGTTTTTGTATCCGTCCGTAGTAGTAGTACTTGACGTAATGATTTGGAGGACTCTTTTTTTCTTTTTCTTTTTTTTTGAACCAGGTCGTTTTCTCCTTGACCAATTCTTGATAGCACTGAACGAGCCATATAAAAAAACACGATGTGCATAAAATGTTACAACGTGAGAAATTTGAAGACACTGGTAAAAGGAGCCTGCTACTTTAACCAGTATCATGTATCGAGAGAGAGAAAGAAAAAAAATGCTTGAACAAACTCCTGTTCCTGATCTCTCTTTTCTCTTGTTTCCCCTTTTTGCGTGTTATTTGTCTCTCTATCTCTCTTTCCCTTTTTTTATTTGTTTGCATTTTCCTCTCCAGTAGTGTTTGTGGAACAGGTATATCAACTACCTAAGTATATTATGGGAAAGTCACGTACATGGTTTTAGTAGCTGTACTGGTAATAGTGCTGTACTATAGTAGAAACGATAAAAGTAAAAAAAAAATTGGCGACAATGACACTATTCAGTGTTGCGGATAATGGTTATAGGTATATAACATTATTGTGTATGAAAAATAAGAAGAGTCAAAGCATGTTTTTTAGTGAAAGGTAGTAGTAGCATTAGTAGTAGTACATGTTGTTGTAGTAGTATTCATTAGTAATGGTAGCCGTTGAAGTTAACGGAATAGAAAGCTTTTTAATCCGGCATAAATTCAATTAGTGTGCATTTAGCTTGTGACATAAAACCGTTTCGTTAGCGAGCGATCTTAACGCAATAACTTTTTTGCGCCACTAAAATCTGAACGGTATAACTACTTTGCGCCCCTGAAATCTAAAAGCAATATCTACTTTGCGCCACTAAAATCGGAACCGGATAACTGCAAAAATAATACTTTTGAGTTATGATTAAAAAACTGACGAGATGACACATTAATGAAATCAATTAAATATTCTTTTTTTTTCATCACACATCAATCAAATATGATTACCAGTGTTTTTAATAATCTGTTATATAGTGTGGTTTCCTGCTTATTTTATTACTTTAGAACTTTTAAATTTTGACTGTCAATGACTGATAAAAACAAAATCTGAGCAAGATTTTTTGTCCGTTTGTGTGTGCACATTTTGTAGACTAAATCTTTTTATGTATACAAGTAAATGGTACCAATCGATGCAGAATTTTGTGGAGAATTTAATAGCGCTTAAGTCTCATACTGCCCCAAAGATGCAGTTATAACCTTAAGATTTTAGCAGCGCAAAAAAGTTATTGCGTTCAGATTTTAAGGGCGCAAAAAAGTTATTGCGTTCAGATTTTAGTGGCGCAAAGTAGATATTGCGTTAAGATCGCTCGCTAACGGTTTGTATCACAGAGTAATAAAACAAATTTTGTATGTTTCACTACTCCTACTCTTACTCCTACTGTTACATTTTGTGAGTTTGGCCATGCCACTATATTTATTAGAGATACATGACTAGGTAATATATAGAACATGCACCTTGCTCGTTGATGTAAAGTCAACTCAGGATTAGGTAATGCACATAAAATAAAATGGTGTGAAAGTAAGGGGAAGGGGAAAGTACAAACAACAAAGATGGGCTAGTGGGAAACGGTAAATTATTTTTTTTTTCGCATCAGATCATGATGATGATCATCGTCAACAACTTCCTTCCCTCATACCTCATCCTTTTTATTTTGGTTAGTGAGGAAACCATTGGGCATATATAATAGTCATACCATTTTGCCACGAGTTGTGTGAATGAGTCTGTTTGTTTTATGTCATAATGGAACGAAATCCTTTTACTCTCTCTCTCTCTCTCTCTCCCTTTTTTACCTACATTGTCTCAGTGTGTGTGCTAGTCTCTTTCATTTGTCCTCTAAAATTCAAATGGTTGGTGACATTTTCATCAGAGGACTGCTATGTATCTATGTAAGCATGTATACATTTATGAGCATTTGTGTTGGGCCGCTGCTGCTACTTTCTACAGCGGTATACACTTTCATGCACCATGATCATTCACAGACAAACGTAAAACACACAAAGTAAAAGATTGGATTTCACCTGATTTATTTTGTCCCGCCCACATGCACACATTTCAATCTCCACACCATCATCACCATCCATGTGTACTTAACTAAGCTTTATAGATTAGTAAAACTTGACTCGGTCTCTCTTTGTTTTGAGAAGTGTGTGTGTGTGTGTGTGAGAGGGAGAGAGAAAGTGGGAGAAAAGAGCAGCAGCGGCGTCGGCGGCAGAGAGTCAAGCACTGCTGGTGTTCATCGTGAAATACGATCTTTTATTGTTTGATGGAATGGAGGATTTGCAAAACTTAAAATATACATAAACTTGTTTCCCATAAATGTATAAAGATGAATTTGTTCTCTTTCCTTTAGTCATGCATGATACGTATGTCTACTCTACACGTACATACATACATAGGTATGTGTTTTTACACTGATGGCTTAACCAAAACTAGCTGTATTTGTACTGCTGTGCATTTGTTAGGAATGTCGGGTAAAAATGAAATTTCCTTTTTCCATTTTCATTTCCTACCAGTTCAATAAACAGTCGTAAAGACTTTTAAACATTTTTTTCCCAGGAAGTTAATATAAAGGAAATTAATATTGCATACCGTAGATGTACAGGCTATAAAATACTTGTAGAATTGAATGAATGGAGAAATCGATTATCCTCAAATCTTTTATGTTTTTCCCTCCATATATACAAGTAATAATATGCATCTAAGTCTTTTTTCTCTTTACTGCGAATATTTGCTGACAGGATTTTTTTCCTAAAAAACATCTACGCATAAAAAAGAGTAGGTAGTAGGTACCCATTATTTGGTATTTGTTGGCAGCAGGCGTGATTTGTGTCAATCTCAATCTTGCATACCTACTTGCTTTTTGTTCCAACTTTCCAAGAACATGATGGAAACAAAAGAAAGGAACAAGACTAAATAAAAGGCAACTTTCAACCTTTTCAATATTTTGACACATGGTGATATCATCATCAGATGATCGCAAGTACATAGAAAACCCATCCCGTACGTATTTACGTGCGTACATATGCTTCTAGTATATTGTTCCCCACTAAATATTGCACGAGTCGTTGACAATGATGATGATGATTTGAGCATCTGTTTATGTTTTGGCAGAGCGGTGGTAGTAGAAGTCGGAAAATATCCTATCTCGATTATAAATCATGATAAAAGAGGTGACGTCTCATAATTAACAAACAGTGGATACATTTTATTTGAAAAGCCTACACAGTCATCATGTGGGTATTTGGAATGTATTATGTATCAACTCCAAAAGGTGTGTGTTGCTGGTGTATATTAATCTTATTCTATTTGAATATTATTTATATATTGACAAAAGTATAAAGGGGGAAAGGAAGCATAACTAAATTTTAAGATCAGTTTCGTTTCTGTCACATACATCACGGATCAATAAACGTACGTTTCCCTGTCGCTTTTAATATGCATAATAAATAACAATACATTGGACGGGATTTACGTATTGCATGATATCCCGTAAACTTTCAGTATATCCAGACCTTTTGAGTAGTAGACAAACAGCAGCAGCAGCTTTCCGGAGAATTGCGTCCTTTCATAAATTCGTGACAACCAACTTTTTGTATATATATCTAACTGTTTTATAAATATGGTATATAGTCAACCATGTCTATATTCATATAACGTACAAAAGAGGTTGGCAGGAGGAAAACAATTCCAAATATAAAATAAAATAGTTGAGTTTAAGAGGGAAAAAATTTACTGAGACTCTCTTTCTGTTTGTGTGTGTGTGTGTGTGAATATATATTCACTGCATATTTTTAAAGCGAGTGGTATTAAGAGCGCTTTTGTAACATGTAATATTTTATGCATCGAGTATTGAATGGCTTCTCCAGTTTATCACAAGGTGCAGTATATAATATAATATATATAGATATTATATACCTCAGTAAGAGAGAGAAAAATTGGAGGCAGAAGAAACAGGCAAGCCAGGAACCACCGCCGCCATCAGCCAGCAGCAAGTTTATTGCCGAGTTCATCATTATTATTTAATATTTCGTATCCAAGGAGAATTCATAAAGGCAGCAAGTCATTTTCTTATACTGCTATTCTCTTTTCCTTTTGCTCTTTGAATTCTCATGCATGTTTTCTCCCAATGTTATTATTAATAGTGTTGCTATTCTTCTTCTTATTATTACTATTATTATTAAAGTTACTATGAAAGCCTTGCAAAACAAAAATATATATAGGTTACACACATGCACAAGTTTCTGTAGTGCAAATATCATTTATTCTCCGACGGCGGTGTCATTCTGAGCTAATTTAATAATCACAAAAGAAAACCTCCCAGAAACCTTTTAAAAAATTGTTTCGTCAACTTGATAAAGTAGCAAAATATTTTTTTTCTTATCTATAATACCTCTACAAGTTTATCGCATTAAAAAGTAGTTTAAAGTTTAATTCAACTGTTTAGTACTTTGACGTATTGATGATGTATATGTATCCGATAGGAGGAAGTTAGTTCATGGATCAACTACATTAAATAAAGTGATCCTACTAAAAAAAACAATAAAACTTGAATAAAGTAAACATGTTGACTTGATAGAGTCCAGTAGTCACTTTATGGATAGGATGGCTACAAAAAAAAAAGAGTTTAGATAAAGTATTGGCTTTGGACAGGGAGCGCATAGGTAGAAAAAATAATATATGAGAGTGAACCTTTCACTTGCGCATAAAACAAGACCAGTAAAATATATTTGATTTCGTTAGCACATTGAAAATAGTCGGATATCGACAGTTTCAATTACCATGAAAGTTTACTGATAACACAAACATAATATATTATTTTGCTCAACATTTTGTCATTTCCCTCTCGTCACGTGGTCGAGGCTCAAAAGCCGCGCTATAAAAGTTTTAGTAAATAGAATGTAGTTTGTTTTTAGAAATGTTATTTTTTTCTTTCACCCTTGCGAACTATTATTAATACCAAATTAAAAATGTTGCCAAGAGTCACTGTAGTTCTTACTATTACATGTGTACTGTAACCGTAACCTTCCTTATTATTCTTCAACATTCTTACAACCTATGAGCATGTTGATAAAATACCTGGCTGTATATGTTTGCATGCATTTATATACCTACTACAAAATTACTACCTATAATATACCTATTCCTGTATCAACATTTTCTAGAGCACACCACCACCACCGGCGATCACCACATTGCTTTATATATTTTATGCGACTATCTAATTTATTTTTCTTTTGGTCTGCTGGCTTTTATCGTTTTGATGGATTGCATGCCAATGCATTGTTTCACGATAGTGCACTATGTACACACGTTTCTCTCCTGTACGCTTCTGTTTTCAATTCATGTGGTTATACTATTTGGTATAGTTGATATCGACATGTTCCCCTCCATAATAACAGCCTTATATTCTGCCATGGCGACCTGTATTCTAGTATTCTATTGTGTAGCCATACATAAGAAATACTCAGCTTTGAAAAGACCAAGAAAACTCAAATTGCTGATCGACCACCCAAAGTTGTCATTATTATTATTATTACTACTATGCTATTCCATTCTACTACACTACTGATATTCTCTCTTTCTTTTCCAACTTTACCACTCGGTATACAATTAGGGCGATTAGGTCAATACCACACTACATATTATTATTTATGTATCTTTGCTTGGTTTCCGTCCGGTTATTGATTTCGTTGCGTTATTTTGTTACTACTGCTACTGTGCTCTACTCGCCACGCATCTTAATGAATAATATGAGATCCCCAAAATAACATGGTCTTCTCTACATCATCATCATACGATTATACAATAAGTACATTATCATTGCTAATATGGTATCATAGTATCTATGTTACACTGTACACTCATATATGTGCGTATTATTTACTTGGTGACTATTTTATTCATTATTATAAAGAAGCCAACGTCACCCATTTTTCAGTTTATGACCATATCATATTTTTGCTATTTCTTGAGCTCGCCTCCTTTTCATATTTTGTTGTACAAGCAGTATAGTGAACCCAGTTATTTCGCGATTGTTTATAGTCAATACTTATACCAGAGCAGTAAAAATAATGTGATGATAGTGATGAATAAGCAGGTAGAAAGTTAATAAAAATAAAGATCGATGGCAATTGTATATTTAATGATCAAGGATTATTTTTTATGCAACTCAAACAGTTCTTTAAAAAACATGTGTATTATATTAAACGACATTTTTGGCAATTATGGGCTCCATATTTCCGCAAAAAAAGTTAAAATATAGATATCAGCACATCCCAACTTTAGCAAATAGAATTGTATCAAAATGACAGAAAACACAAACAAACATAACTTCAAATTAGTAGTAGGACGTGGATGACAAAAGGTGTAATTTAAATACCAAACTATTATATTGTTTTCTTTTCAAATATAAAAACATTGGCTTTCGTGTAAGAAGACTTTGTACACCTATATAATTCAATCTCATCCAAGGTATATATTTTTCAGGGAAAGTTTGTATGCGCACATGCTTATTATTACTTACATGGGACAAAGTTCAATACAGTTTAGGAGAAGACCCACACACATGGATCTGTGCTACAGAGTAGTAATAATAATAATAATGACTGGGGAAAAGTTCAGCAATAATTTAGAAACTTATGCAACAATAAAAATGGGGGGATTGATAATGAAGTTTGCAAAGTCCTTTTGTATCCTTTTAGTCTTCCGCCAAGTAATACACAGAAGCCACAAAACAAAATTTAGCAATGTAGGTATACACGTATTTCTTTGCTGAAGCAGAGAAAATTGTAAATAGATGTGACTTTGAGAAAGACAATGCTATCTGACTTTTGGTTATGTCTACGTATGTACCTAAGTTGTACATATATGAATGCGTTGTGAAGCAAGCAGAGAATAAGGACCTGGAGAAAACTATATAAGATTTCAGTTTCCAGTTGCGAGAACAATTTATGGATCGCATTTGTACAAACTTTAGCTCTTTTTTTGTATTTAAAGTTCAGAGAAACGTTTTGAGAACATGTTGGGCACAGTTGATAGGCTCCTAGCTGGTGAAAGGTCTCTAGACCCTACAAATGTGACCGTATCGCTATAACCTGGTCCATTTAATCTATTTGAGGGATACCAACATACCAATTTACTTGACAAGGAGTCGAACCTGGAACAGTGGCAGTTTAAAATGAAACGAGATTCAAGCTTGAAGCATTGAGCTAACTTTGCTGCTCGTTGATGATGTATTGCTTTATCTTCTTTGTTAAGGTTCTCGAACCAGATTGCTATTAGAATTGTCTTATAGTCTGGTCGCTGGATCATCTCTTAGTTTGGGATATCTCAAAATAACCTAGTTCAAACAAGCTGGGTAACCAATAATTACCATTCATGCCATATCTAGTGACTTTGACCTGACCTATTGGTAGATCAAAAAAATAAAAAATTAAATTTGGGATAAAATTTTCCAGAAAGATACCTCTCATGAAATCCTTCAGCATTGTAAATACTCGACTTTTACACTGTTTTTTCAGCCCGTTCATCTTTTTTAAAACCGGATTTTAGGTTAAAATTCACCGATTCACATGTACATATATTGCATACTGTTAAATATATTGACGTTCATGTTGTGGAAAAGAAGAAAGTTTTATATATATTCGTAAATGCAATTATTATATACCACACATAGCAACACGTCAAAATAAACATCATTATGACTTCGTAGACCTTCTTCACACCTTTTAATGGTTTATTTTCTTTCTTGGTAGTAGCAGTAGTAGTGGTGGAGGCACTACACATATATTATCCCAAAGTTGAGCTGTTTCCCCTCGAGTTCCGCTTCATTTTTCTTTGATTTTACTTGAAGAGCAGTTGTGTTGTTCGTTTTGCAGAAACTGCTACTCCTCTCTGCCCTTTCTCCGCACATGGAGAACACTGCAAGCTACTACTAATAAGTAAGTACCATTGTTTGACTCAAGAAGTGGAAAAGTGCGGAAGATATAGTGAGAGTAGTTAGTTTGGTCGGTTCCAGTTCCTGCTCGCAAATCACGTCTATTCATGTTTACAAATAGGGCTCCTCTGCAGTTGCCAATAGGAAAAAGTAAGAAGTAGAAGCAATTACTGCATACACATATATATATATACCTATATATAGATATATATCCTTTCAAAAAAAACTTTTTTCCTACCGCGCTACCTACGTTGAGTGTGTGTGCCCTTTACATATTTTCTCCATTTTCTTCTGTTGCTGTCGTATTTTTCTCTTGCAACCAAAACTGTATTCAATCTGCTGGCCTTTGGATTGTTTGCTCTTATAATGTCAGGGCTAATAAACAGCCTTCTTTTCCACTCCGCTACATACACTACTAAAAAGAAATCTATGTAGCATATGTATATATGTTACCACATGTCGGGAACTGTGCTTTTGCTGCAACTGCAAATGGTACTGATGGCATTGGCAGCGCTCTGGCGATGATGATGAGCATGGAGACGAAGTAGGAAATGTGAGACAATTAATAACCTAGGATCCCAATGACTGGTACAACCATGCTCACAGTCAGACTCTACCACCATTAGACCGTTTACCATCCATCCCTGCATAATATGTAGTACATATAATACACACTCACATATAAAAAGACTAATCATGGAATCAAGTGAAGCAAAGTCAAAATTAGTAACTTGATGAACTGAGTAAGAAAAGCTACTCCTGGAAATGTAACTATATATATATCCACGTAGACATGTATATGATCTAATTTATCACGCCTGTAATTGTAATAACAATAATAATAATAACCGAGTGTGATACACTAAAAATGACATGTAGCCAAATCTGTCATTTTACCTTGTTGTGATTATACCTCCTGTAATGAAAGTAAACATGCATACATGTTGGGTTATGTTATAATAATGGACGACAGGTTACACGAAAACCATACATGTATGCATCACAATTTTTTTGCGTTCCACTAAAAGCTTAGTCGACGATTTCCTGAGAGAAAAATTGGATTTTGTACATCATTTGTCAATGGTAATGGAACGAGTATTTTTATGCGCTTATTGCTGCTAACTTCTAAACCTATTATTGCAAATATTGCGGTAAACATAGCAATTTGCTACATTTATGCTTTGTGTACGTAATGCATTGTAGCAAATACATATACATCGTATGTAAATATATATATATATGATTTATATTTTTATACAAGGTAGTATAGAAAAACTCACCTGTTGAAAAGTAAACGTCCAGAGAGTTCCAAACCTGCAAAAGTTCACACACAAACATAGCATCAATATAATCTCAGTGTAAGGCCATAATGAAGACAAGAAAGTTAAACTATAACATAAATTAATTCCTCAATTATATATCCTTACATCGCACATAAACTGGCCAAAATCTCCATCCCAGAGCCATTGTCCGTTGAGTGTCTGGCTTGCATTGAAGCTCATCGCACACAACGCGACAAGTGTGTCCGCCAGTGCAAGCGACACGACGAAATAGTTTGTCCACGTTCTCAGCTTGCGATTCTTGTACACAGCCACCATGACAAGGGAGTTGCCCAGGATTGCCGACAATATAATCACCACGAAAACAACAAGCTGCACGAGCCACAGCCACATCATTATGAAATTGTTGTGTCGTCACAAAATTCCACAATAAATATTTTTTTCCCTCTCCTTTTTTGGCACATACAAAAATTCCTCGCAACTTATACACGCTGTTGTTGTGAGAGCTGTTGTGACTGGCAAAAGTACAGCAGCAAGATACACCAGACGTGAGAAGCACAAAACATAAACTGTGTGTATATATACTGCCCGTGTCCTTCAGCGAGTCTTTGGAAAAGCAACAATAGAATAGTGGTCACGTTTAGTCGTCTAACAATGATTCATTTGAAGCCATAGAAGGGTTTTATGAGAAACCCTGATGGAGTACTGATGACGGTTTGCTGATACCAGCACAAGTTAATAGTTTTGCTTGGCAGCACTTTTTCCTTCTTTTCTTGTGTGTTTGTGTGAGTATCTCTTTCTCACTCACCCTCTTTGTCTGATTTTGTAACACCTCTTGATATGACGATTTCTTTTGTCCTCTACCCTTTTTTTCTCTTTTGTCGCTCAGTGGGTTATAGCAAATTAACAGACGGAAAACCTCTGCTTGTTTTATTTGTCGCTTCCGGTTTTGCGCCTCTTTGAGCTTAGTGGCTACTACACGCAAGTGGAATTATTCTGATGGAAAATAATTCGGAAATCATTTTATGATGCTTATAAACTCTCTTTGTCGGAGATCAAGTCCATAAATTTAATGGTAAACAGTAAACTTATACAAAGGTCTGTTAACAAGTTTCTGTGCTAACTAGTTATAGAATTTTGTCGCTATTATCTCCTCTTTATTTACCTTTTTAAAATTGCTCTTTGTCTAGATGCGTGAAAATACCATTTGTACCCAGCAAATGACACTGCGATGTTTTGTTTTTTGTTGATCCCTTTTTGAAGGTAAAAAACGTCCAGTCAGGCTCTCATTCAATGTATGTGTTTGGTAGACATGATGTGAAATTGGTGAAATATTTGTAAATAGTCGTTTTGTAGATTCCAAATTGTTTTCATATATTTTTTATTCTTCCAAGTTCAAGACTGTCACTCTAATGTTTATTTGTTGGAAAAGTAACTCTTTTTGTAACTCTCTCTTTCTTTGTAAAGTAACTTGTTTTGATAATTTAGCACCTGTATTCTATGTACAATTACTGGAAAACGACAATGAATACAACACAGTTATGCGGTTCTTTATTTTTTTTAACATTTCCTGGAAAGATTCAATCGCAGTCATCCCTCGTGCTTTGTGTTTTTTAACTTGCAGAAAAAAGACATGATGTCAGCTCAGCGACATTATCATCTGATAAATCACTTGTGGGTGGTGGTGGTGGTTGTAGTAGTAGTATTGGTACAACAACGT
>JAITYZ010003821.1:0-13791 GCA_027744595.1 Paronellides praefectus
GGGCATAGTTTTGGTGGTCGTGGAGGATGATTTTCTTGTGGTGGGCATAGTTCTTATTGTGGTCGAGGAAGATTTTCGTGTAGTGGATATTGTTTTGGTGGTCGTGGGGGTGGACTTTCGTGTGGTGGCTATTGTTTTAGTGGTCGTGGGGATGGACTTTCGTGTGGTGGAAATTGTTTTGGTGGTCGTGGGGGTGGACTTCCGTGTGGTGGAAATTGTCGAGGGGAAGGATTTTCGTGTGGTGGAAATCGTTTTGGCAGTTGTCTTTATCGTTGGTTTTAACGATGTCGACAATTTGGGGCTTATCGTTGTTTTGGTGGTCGCCAGTGTAGTTGGCATTTTTGTGGTTGAAACAGTTTCAATTGTCGGCTCTTCTGTGGTGGAATAAGAATAAGTCGTGGTTGGAGGACGTTTGGTTGTTGTTACTTTTGGAGTGCTTATCTTTTGACGCTTTGTTGTTCCTAAAGTTGGTTTCTTTGTTGTACTAAAATTTGGAAATCTTGTAGTTATACTTTTCTTTGTTGTTGATAATGGCAGCTTAGTTGACGCTGAAGTTGGTTTTGGTTTCTTTGTCGAACATGGCAATAACGTGGCTGGCTTTGAGGTATTTGTTGAATTTTTTCTTGATTTCTTTTTAGTATCCCCAGCCAAGTCAATCATAACGTTGAATTTCCCTTCCTTCTTGTTTTCATCTTCGATGGGGAAAACTTCAAATGAATCTATTCCTGATTCTGTGTCTAAGCAATTGGCGGGCGCCTCAGTCGTTGTTTTTGATAATAAGTTTGTTCGAGATTTTGAATTTTCTTTTTGAGGATTTTTAGGTCGGATATCCCCAGCATCATTTCTCGCCCTTAATGATTCGCTAGTTTTGTGAGTGTCCAGATCCACCCAAATTTTGACGGGATCATCAGTCTTCTCCAAAAAATTACTCTGGTTACTATTTTGTCCATGTCCATCTATGTCCACCCAGATTCTCACATTTGCGGCCACACGATATTCTACTATTAGCACCGCCAGCTTAAAATCCAACAAAATAGCTATATAATAGATAAAAATGATACAATTACAAATTAAACTATAGACGTTAAATAACTATTAAACTCCATTACTTACCAAAATACAGGTTATCCTCCGAAACATAATAATGATAAAAAATTATGATGTTATATTCAATCGTTTATTTACTTGATAACTTAGTAATTTTTAACTTTGCAAAAAAAGTATTGTCCATTTCTGACATTTATTAATCTAAACGATATTTTTATGCAACCCTTTCCCATAAGAACATCACTAACATTGGAATGTATTTTTATCGTCAAATAAGAAAACCATTACGACGGATGTCATGTAATTGGCAATTGTATTTATTTTTATGCGGGACGTGAGGCTCTTTATACTCTTATGTTAAATCACCTCACATCAAAGCTCATCAACTAATTAATTCATTTCGTTTTGATTAATTATGATTAGTGCAATTATACTAACATTTAAAAACTTGACGGGAGTCCAATTAGGCCGTAATTTATTGCAGCATACATAATTGCCGGTGAACAAAGGATAGCTTGCTTGGATTCCCATGAACTTGAGAAAAACAGCAAAATTGGAGTAGTGTAATAATCATTATTACCCTTCATATTTGCAAATACGACAAGACAAATGGGATTAGTATTGAAGTTTAAACGAGTGCTAGCAAAAAAAAAGCACGATTAACAAAGAACGATTTGATATATGCCGTGTATGATTTTTATTCGTTACGCATAAAAGTATATAACAAACAAATATAAAAGATGGTAAAACAAAGTCATTTGTTAATTTAATATAGAGCAAAGCAATTTGATTTACAGCATTGGTTGCATAATAAAACATGTAAACTTTTTTACATTATCTGTTGTGTTTTGGATTCAGCAAATACAACAAGGCAATATGATATAACTTTGCCCATTCAAACAAAATCTTGAAAATTTAAAACTGAACTTGTTAAATGTTTCAAATGCGTAAGTTGTGCACAAATAAAGACAATAAATACCTATTTCACTTAAGGAATTTGTACTCCGTGACTACGAAATGGGAAGTGACAATGACAATTACAATGAATGGCCAGCTTGCACGAAAAAATAAGAAGAAATCCACTTGTGTGAGAACTAAAGTATACAAGTTTTTGATGTCGCTGTTTATGTCATCATCACACGCAACTAACACAACTTCAAAAGTTCAAAGTGCAGTATCATAAGCAATACAGATTATTAGAGAAAATCGTATGTGTTTATATTATATAGTAGTGTTCTTCAAAAATAAACACGGCCAAACAATCAAATTTTAACGGGATTTTAAAAATAATTACAATTCAAATTAAATTTTTGTGCGACGGGGTGAATCGATCATCCGTTACGAATACAGATTCATGACAGATGACATGACATATTTTTTGTTTAATTTTCTTCTTGTCCTTCTTCAATATTTGCTACCGGTGCTACTACCGGAAAGCGAGATCTATCCCAAGCTTGCACAATGCATTGTAATCGCAACCACGGGGTTAGCCTCTGATTTTCTGGCGTCGGTTGTCTGATCCGCTGCACACTTACAATTTTCAAACGAGGAAAAATGTCCCAAATGTTGGAGTGTCGTAAATTTCCGGTGTATAAGTATTTGTGCATTTGAACCACCTCTCTAGTGGAAACCTTTTTCATAATTCTCTTGGAGGGGATTGGTCCCACTAGCGGTGCGTCGGTTGGAACCCACTGTGCAAGGAACAAATGTTCCAAATTCGGGAACCATCTTAGAAAGGAGTAATTGACATCCGGGGAGTTGCACATTTTCAGAGTGTGTAAATTGGGGATTTGCAAATGTGGGGCAGGTGGCCCCGTTTTGTCTAAATAAGGCTGTTTGATATTCACAAGCCCTGACCACTTGAGACCCAAAACCCTCAGATTTGGAAAATGCGTGAGAACCTTATTCAGGATCTTGACATTTACTTTCCTGAAGTTAAAAGTGATAGTCAACTTTTCCAAGCCGGGAGCTTCAATTTTCAGCAACTTTTCCAAATCAGCGTTTGTCGCAATAATCATCAGCTGGAGTTCCACAAGATTTGGAAAGATGGTTGCATCATCACCAGTCCAGGTCCATGAAGTAAGGCTAAGGGCCCTCAGTTGATTCATGAAAGGTCGAACTAAAGTTTGGGTAATCTCTTGAGGACTTTCAGTCAGATGAAATATCGTCAAATCTTCTAGGTACGGAAGGGGCCGTACACCAACCACTTCGCTCAAACGGAAGGCAAGTCCAATCAAATCCTGGACTATCTCCGGTACTGGAGGTGATGATAGTGAGAATGTGCGTAAATTAGGCACACACTTAAAAATGTCCATCAGATAAGAGTAGACCCGAAAGGTGAGAGGGATATGACCCCTTATTTTTATCGAGAGATGCCAGATATGCTGTCCAAAGTCCCGTAGAAAATCCACAGTTCGGTCAAGGGTTGTTCCAATTAAGTCCCATTCAGCTGGGATTCCAGCCCGGGCGGTGGTGTCAATGACAAATTGGACAGATCGCGCAAGAAATGGATTTCTGGTTGGGGCTGACAAATACAACCGGTTGTAAGTCTGCTGAAAATCGTCCAAATTTTGAATGCTCAGTGCAATCGTGACCACTGGTGTAGAAAGACGGGAATAGGGACCCATAAGGTAGTTTATATAATGGCGATGACCATAGCCGTAACACTTCATTTGCTGTAGACAAAAGTCATCGTTGTAGGGACGGGTAACAGGATGGTTTTCAAAAAAGCTATCGATACTCTCGAGCCACTCTTTGCAAACTAAACGGCAATTTCGTACGTCCTTTTTGTTGAGGCTTGAACCACCGGTCAGGATATGTGGAAGAATCTAGAATTTTAACAAAATTGAATACAGCAATTATTCATACGCAACAGGTTAACAACTAATTTACCTACTATGTCTTTTAACTTACGTCTTTAAAAAGAAATACTGGCTTTCGCAATATCAGAACCTTATCCAATTGAGCCGAAGCCTTACAACAGTTTTTCAAGTCATTACGATCATCGAGGTAACTTGCGATTTTGTCTTTCATCTATACTTGCATACAAAATACCCCATGACAATGTAAATTATCAATACATAAACTTTACATGAACAATGAAAGCAAACTACCAACCAAACAAGAGTTAATTAACATTAAAATAAGTTACCTCCGGTGGTAGATCTCGAAATGTTGGTGGTGGTACAGGTGTCTTGATCCTTTTTTCTAATATCATCAGCATCATCATTTTTTCAGTTTCAAGCAGAGTGAGAGGTCGGAGACCAGAGACCGGAGATTTCTTTGGATTTTCCAACTTTGTCTTTTGTCCTGAAACTAAATTTAAGACAAACTTTCAATTTATAGTTTTTTAACTAGGTATTAGGCAATTAATCTTTTATCCCGCCATAAATAAACTTGCCAAGAGAAGCATTCGTATTCAAAACAAATTGAAATGGTTCCACAGTAACAAACGGTCGGCATCCAAACAGTTGATAATTTTGTCTCTGCTCCATTAAAAATTTACGTTGACGAGTCATTATCACCCTTTTCTCCACCTGACGATGCTCAGAGTCGCCAGCCTCATCATCACTTTCAATTTCCCCAGTGTCATCTCCATCACCTGGCACCTCTTCGGCTGACTTTAACTTTTTAACTGTCTTTGATGCACCTGGTATTTGAGAGTTGGAAGTGGGTTTGCGTTTATTCATCTTTCTCTCTCTCTCTCTCTTAAGTGCAATCTAATAATAATTTTAATTAGAATAGTTTTACACGATATAATATATTGAAGGGGTTAAAAAACAATAAGCCCCAATTTTAAGTATGATGTATATAAAATACTAATTGGTTAATAACTTTTGCTTGTGAAATTGTGAATGCTTTATTTGAAAATAACATATATATTACTTTAATTTTAATTTTATTACTTGATTGGAATGTATCGAATCGTTAAATTAACTTAGACAATTAGTGAAAGTACTACGTGACTAATTGGTTGATCAATGAGATGCAAATCATCAATAAATTAAAAATACACGAACAACTTTTTATTTTGATTCTTTCACAAGAGACTAATTGGGAGTTGTGTGTACTTTGAATGAGAACACAACATCTGGCCTGGCAGTGGCAATACCATCATATACATATTGCAAAAAACTTAAATGCACGTCAGCAAAAAGTCATGGTAAAAAGTAACATACATTTTTATTGGCACACTGTACTACTGTACTGTACACGACGTGTACTACACGTACGTAGCAACCATAAAATGTATTCATTCAATGATGAATCATCATACATCTATTCATTAAGAACCATCGTTGAGATTGTTTATCATTTATGGTCGTTCCGTCCGTCCGTTCAACTATGGAGTGGTTTCGATTTTTTAAAATTCTGTTTCTGGTTATGGGGACCACAGGACCCCAGCCCGGTCTAGTTAAAAAAGCAAGTCACCAAGTCATCCCCCAAAAGTAGAGGAAGGAAAAGCTATTTTTCTCTTATGACATTGTCGTGAAATAACTCATTCGAAACGTCTTACTAAATGAGTATTTTCAAGATGGTGGCTTTTCTTGACAATTTTACAGGGTTTATTATTAACTATTCGAAAGAGTTTATGAGAACTTTCAGAGTGTCTGTTCGTCCAGCCCTGAGTATGTTCAGGTTTCCTCTGATTGTGATTACTGCGATTACACACTGTCCATATCCTATAAATGTCAAAGATAACAAAATTATCGCTTTATGTTTCGACAAGCTACAGGGTATAGGGAATGAAAACTGAAAATGAAAATAGGTGGAAGAAAGCGCAAACGAGTAATTTCACTTGTATTCGAAACGACTATAAAAACTTCAGGTAAGGTTCTATACAAACATCACTGACTCCTCGGGAATGGACGCGAACAGTTTTTCCAATCTGTTTCATATGCAACATGAAAATGCAGTCAACTCAAGTTTGTATTTTGAAATTGACTGACTATCTGACGCAGTAAGGTTGGTGGTTCTTCCGAGAAATGATTTTTATTAAAAGCATTGTCAAATTTTTAAATTAATTAATAATTTGCTCTTGTAAAAATACTTACAGGTATTCTGCAACGCATTCTACTATTGTACCTATCAATATATTTATGTGACGGTAATTAATACCGAGAAACGTAGCAACCAAGTAAGTAAGTATCAAGCAACAACTACTTGTTGTATTTGCTCAATAACATTGATTATATGATAAAATGATTTGATTATGTACTATTCTTGATACTCCTTCCACCTGTCGTTAAATTCTACAAGTATGAGCAACAACATTTTTTTAATGAAGGGAAAGCGTTTTTTCCCTTTGTTCTCTCTCATCCCTCGCTTTATGTTCAATGTGAATGCGTAGTTTAAACTTTTCACTTTCGCGTGAAGTGAAAATGAAATGACATTACAGCACGCAAATAACTTTCAGTTTCAACAATGTTTCTAACAATAAAAATGCATTGCAAATCTGCACACGGAACGGAATACACGAATTCGACGCTTACTAGACACTAGCAGAAGTCTAGAATCTAGAATGATCTAAAATATTGTACACATCTGGGCATAATTTAAGGAGACATACTATTGACAATAATTCATACAACAATTTTGAATTCCAAGTTGGAATTTCCAACAAAAGATATTGTTTAGCTTAAAATATTTTGTAATATTTAAGATAAATCACAATACAAAAATCAATGCCAATAACTTAACATGTTACATTATATCAACTTGTTCAGTAGTTAAAAGAAACCCTATTTAACTGTCAGAACAACATTTTGTTAACTCACTTCACCAAGACGTATTAAGATATAGATTATTTTTTCCTTAACCTTCCCTTGGAGGATAAGGTGTTTACCTGGTTTTAGGACACGACCGAATGGAACAATATAATAATATGGTATTTTATTTATTTGCTGTGCGTTTTATATTTACCCTGTTTTGGCTGTTTTGCTTTTTTACTATTTTGGCGCACATTGAAACTACAAGGTGGTGAAATATTATTTATGACCTGTGTCTGTGTCCAACATTTGACTTTGCTATCCAAGTTTTTGTGCTTGAAAACATACCTCATCATAAAATTGCTTTATGAAAAGAAGAAGAAAATACATGTTTTGTTCATGTTTTGGGTTTAACGGGCAAACTGGAAAGTTTAAAGAAAGAATTGCGGAAAATTGGAATCCATTTTGAGGAAGGAGGGAGGGAGATTGATTTATTTGCTGAGATGATGATTTGATGTTCCTTGCATATTACTGTCTAAGATGGAGTCATATGAACAGTTGTCACTATTTCGAACCGAAACGGGGCCTACTTTGACCAGAAGATATGCATAGCAATAAGAATTTAAACGATTCCGGTAAAAAAGCAAAGAAGAAAGAATATAAAGCATGTCAATATTAAAATTACAGCATTATTACATTTTTGAATACAGGATGGAAGTTGAGAATTCGAATCGAATGCGCCTCTGTTGGTGCTCTAAAACTCTTTTGTTTCATTTTTGATGCGTATCTTCTACAATCATCCCTTCAAAGCACGGAAATAAAGTAGCCAATAAAGCAGAAGCTTGACAGGATAGTAAAACACTCGACGCTGATATGAGCAAGGAAAAGAAAATCAATCACAGATTTTTTGTACTCTACGCTTTGTAAGCAGCCGTTGGCAACGGCCCGTTGCAAATATTGCAAGTTCCAACTAACACGACGAATGTGCGGGCCAAATGAGTTCGATTGAATGCATTTTATATTTGAAGATTTACTAGCCACCTGCTCGGGCATACCCTATATTCTCCGCCTTCTTCCTTCAATTAATCCTAATGATGAGGGAAATGTTTCCTGCGATAAACGTTCAGAAATTCGCACATATCCTCTGGCGCATACATACCGGGATAACAATGTTATCATAACATAACAGTTGTTAAGTCAACATATTTAATTGTGTCGTAGGAACCATATATATTGTACGTGACTGTATCAGCTGTGGTTCTCCGCGTTGAAAAGGCGTTAAATATGGAGTGAAGTCCCGAAAATGGTGTTTCGTTTAGGCGTTACGTACTTTATGCATGGTCCCTTACTAAGGAACCCTTATGCAACATCACAAAGGACGCCTTGCACTTGATACATTGCCTGATGTATGTACTTATGACATTGTCCCAGTGAATGGGACCCAGTCGTACGAACTCAAAATCACCACAAACAAGTAGCATACTAAGACATTTTTTCGTCCTCGCATTCTTCAAGTTAAACTCGAGAGGGTTTATAAAAGGGCAAGTTTTATGAAAAACTACAAGCAAAACATTTATTGGATCTTATTTAATTTAATTCAAACAAAAAAATCATAGAATTTAATTTAATATTATTATACAATGTGGTAAAGAGCCTCAACACACAACTCAAGCCCTTTATCACTTGCCCGATAAATCATCCATTGTCCTTTGAGAATTTTTCCACGTGTTTCCGGCACAGCTCCCGTATTGTAATGGAGCTCATATTCCTTCCCAGCTTCGACCCAGGTATTTACCCAAATGGGCGCTGGGGATTTATATAATTCCTCCCCGTTTTGAGAATCCGACACAATCGCAACAACACCCAAACCTTGACCGGACATTTGTGGAACAAATGTGATTTCTCCAGGATGGCCACGACCCGCCGTAAAGTCACAAACTTTGCCAGGTTGATTGTTATGGCATGCTTCATTTCTGGACATTAGGGATTTTCCCGATCCACCTTGAAAAATGAAAAAAAAACATGCCATGTAATTTTATCCAAATGCAATTAATTTTTTTAGTTAAAGTGCTTACCACATTGCCGCGAGCCTGGGACGATGCCCAGATACGAAAACAAAGTTCTCTGTCTAGGAACGATGCTGAGTTGTTCATAGGTCTGAAGAACTTCTTTTGCGGGTGATTCCAAAGGATTTGCCAACGATAAGCCAATAAGAAAAAACAAACCCAAAATATTTCCCATGGTTAATGACTTGATAGTTTGTTGGAAAAAGGTGTGCAAAGAGTATCTCTTTCAGCAAAGCTGAAATGAATATTTGTTGATGGAACGAGAGCTAATAAATAGTATTATTATAGAATTTTTTACTACGTAGTAAATTGATATCAGTTTAGAATTGGTCATTGGTATGTAAGTTGATTACCACTTATCTTTACAAGAGAGCAGTGTAATTTGTCATTGTCAATACATATATAATGCCGTATTAAATTAGGTTATGTGCACTACACAATGATAATAAAGATGAGTAGTAAACTATAAAATTTTATTGTGAAAAGAGATAATGCATCTATGCACTCAAATGAGATAAATGTATAGTTTACGATGGGAGGATACACGTTTGGAAGATTTTGGATTCATGCTTTATTTATTGCCTTAGCATTTTTTGAAGAATTGAAATTCCTTGTCGGTTGTCCACAATAAAAAATACTAGAATATAGTATTTTACAACTTTACTTTAACTGCATTAGGGTACAAATCAATTAATATCTCTTGTTGTTCAAGAACAGAACTAAAGTTGTTTTGAACACAACGATTCACAGATGGCACATAACAAGGAGATTATTCAAGTTGTTTCGAGAAACCAAAGAGATTAATTTTATGGTACACGCGCAAATTAATTATAGCCTTGCTTGAAACTTGAAAAGTTCAGAAAAGTCTTGCAGATAGGTTCAATGAACCTGGTTCATACACATGGTGCATGGATTTGGCATAAAACAATCTTTATGTTAACAGATAAAAGCTGAAATTATAATTGTTGATAACAACGCCTCATTACTGGAAGGTTTTTTAATAATCGGGGACCTAACTTGTTTAAATATTTGTAAAATTAAAAAACATGACTTTGCAAGTGATGAACGGACGGAACAATGCCAAATGATAAGAACCACAAAAAGGTTGTTCTAATGAAAACTGATGATGAGATGCCTCACACGTTGGGTTATTCCAACAATTCCATCGCCGCTCACATTATCCGCGCTCAACTCATTTTGTTGACTTGTTTTCACCTTTTCTGTGTTTCATTCTATTGTTTAGGAAGAGCTGCAACAAAACTGCAAGGCCAAACGTGACTTGGGTTATACATCATTTCTTCTCAGCAGGCTTTCACATTTCGAGTTAAAAAAGTATTCAGAATTCAGTAAAGTTGTTGATTTTAGTAGTGTTCTTCACATTGCTTCGTGACTCCGAGAACAATTAACTATTTATTAACATATTTACTTTTAATTTTGTGATAAGGTAAAAAAAATCAGCTGAGCTGGCTGTGGCTGTTGGATAATATCCCATTGGTTATTATTACTTTGAAAAGGTGATTTGATAAGTTGAAATGCGTTTGAATTTGCTTCAGTAATTGTATAAAAAGCGTTTAAAGTATTGACTTTAAACAGAAATTGAATAATAGCATTTTAATGGTTGAACTGTTTATGTTTATAAATTACAGGAAATGGTTGGAGCGAAAAGGTTGGAAAGTGCAATGGAGTCAACACAACCGCAACCCAAAGGAAATAGTGGATCCACATTGTGCTCCGTAGACAAGTATATTAACCCGGATTTGATGCTCTCCTTCAGTCAGTTCATGGAGCTGAGAGGAAACTGTCGGGTTATCCTAACCCGGTTAGATGTTAGTTCTTTGGGAAATGGAAACATTGGAAACAATGAGAACAGTATTGGAGTTGGAATGGTTGAAATGCAGGAGGAGGACCAACATCATGAAGAGGAGGCTGTCAACACGGCAAGTGGACATGGATCTTTGAGGCAAGCACGGAAAGGAGAGAGACAACTGAAAAAACGGCGGAAACTGAATGTGCGAATTCAAACTGGCAAACAACCGTACAAAGGTCAAAATCATGGACATTCATTTGGTGGAAAAGACAGTCGAGAAACCCACGTGACCATTGTTCACAAGAAAAAGAGAAAACACAAATGTGTGCTTTGTGGGCGGAGATTATCCTTGAGGAGCGACTTATGCCGCCATATGCGTTCTCATACTGGCGAAAAACCATACAAATGTCAGACCTGCAAACGATCGTTTTCCCAGAAGGCCAACTTAAACACTCATATTCGTATTCACACAAAACCTTACAGCTGCTTGGCCTGTGGACGATTCTTCTCCCAAAGGACCAGCTTAAACAATCATATTCATAGGCACGCAGGACAAAATCAGTACGAGTACAATTGTCAATATTGCGGACGATCATTTGCTACGAAGAATCATCGTAGCACTCACATTGCAAGCGTTCACATGGGGAAAAGGTTTCCGTGTCAGATTTGTGGGAAAGCTTTTAAATGGAAGTCTGGTTGTAATAAACACATGAAAGGGCATAAGGATTCCTGAGTCAAGTGCCAGCAAATGTCGCTTTAACTAATCTTTTTATGTTACACGTCATTGTACAATTCAAACGAATGAAGGTATCAACTGTATTTGTTGTTTTTGTATTAGATTTGTTAACTATAAACTGTATTATATGATGGCTGTACGGTGTACGTTCGGCCAGGAATGAAATTATGCATTTGAATAAATTCGCATTGCAATTTGACTTGAAAGCAGGCTATTATTTTATTATTAAATGAGTATTAACTTAACAACTTACAATATTATTAAATGTTATATCATTTGTGATTAATTGAAGAACACAGCATCTATTTGCACAAATTAATTAAAACATTTTCGTTATTAAAAGTGCTTCCATAACCGTAGCTCAATAGCTTGCGACTTTTAACAGAATTTTTCATCTCTCCTCCCCCAGCCATCCTGTTTCTACGAAATCAATACCTTTGAGCCCAAGACGTAAATAAATAGCAACCAAAAATATCTAAGACTTGACTGAATGACAAGTATACTGAAATATACCAAACCCAAAAGTGAATTAGGGAAAAGTTGAGGAACAATTTGCCAAATTTACCGTAACCTCGTAAATTAGAATTATATTTGGTCCAATTAGATTGTCTGCTTTGCGGAATGATGCTTTCATGTGCTGACATTTTGAAATTCGTTTTCGTATGAAATTTACCCCGTCGTCAAATTTTCACTCTGGGGTCTGCAAAACGATCCTTGTATGCTGGGTGTTGACATTATCAACTTGACAAGGATCATTTCAATGAGCGAAAGAGAAAGCGCTATGTACATACTTTGTTTTCCTTCCTGGCCAAATTGAATAACGAAGGAAAGCGGAATTACTTTGGACAATGGACATTTATGCACAAGTTTAATCAAATGTAAAAGAATTTTCTGCTTTGAAGACGAATACAATCATTCATCTATTTTTGGTCATTTAATCTACAATAGAAGTTTATTCCAAAAAGTGTTCAAAAATACATCCCAGCTTTCCTTTCCTCACTTTCTGTTCCGCTGAATTTCGACTTTCAACTTTAAAGTCACATTTCATGGCTGAAGGGTGAGGATTATTCCACCTTTTAAAAAATTTACATGTTTTTTGTGCCATAAAAACAATAAGCCTTTTCTTCATCAACAACTAGGGACACGGATTTTTCCCGTTAATCATTAACCATTGATCATTTACGGTTATAACACCTTTCCACTATAACACTTTACCATTTTAGCACTTTCCCATTACAATGATTTGCCATTGTAACCATTTACCATTATAACGATTTATCATTAAAAATGTACTATTATGATGTTTTACCATTATTCCTATTTTATAACATTTTCCTGCAAAATTATTAATATTATAGCATGCTTACACTGTATTCATTTATTATTTTGTATTTAATTAATTATCTGCGTTTTATCTATATGGCTATGACTAGGGCTTCTGCCCTATGACCCTTCCTCGGGGTACTAGTACTAGGGCAATGCTCTCTCTCGCTGATGACTGGTGTAAACAAGCATGGTATTAGATTATATACCGTGGACTAAGCATAGTCGAAAGTCGTCGAAACCCCGAGGGTGCATTACATACAGTGGAACATGAATACGTATCAACATTCTACAATTTTAAAATAATATTAAATAAAATCGAAATAATGGTAAAGCATGTCATAATAGTTAATGGTAAATCCTTACAATGGTAGAACATTATAATGGTAAAGTGTTATTTTTTTGGTGTTCGAGCGATTATTAACAGGTTTACATATTCATTGTCATTTAAATAAATAATCATTTTGCTCTACACTTTTATTTACTCATGGCCACTCGCAACACTCCTCACTATTAAAAAACATTTATACCAGAATATTTTTTTGTACAACATTCCACGTTATTCGTAAAAATTATTAAGCATTTACTTGCATGCTACCAAATGAGGATTATGTATTGACCTCCCAAAAGTACCAGGACGAAGAATACCTCGAACATTTCATACAAAGTAGATGTCAACATTATGCTGGTTTACGAGTAGAATATTCTTCGTACTAAGACTTTTGGGGGGGGGGGGTCAATAAAAGAGCTTGAAAACATAAAAAGGGTGAGTTATAACCAAATGTGAAATAAAAAGATGGACGGAAAAACAACAGGTACTTTACAGGCGATGAATAGTTAAATAATTACGTTAGTTGTAAGTACTAATCCTAACCAACTAAACTACAGGTGATCAACTGTAAAATATAATTGTCAGCCACTAGTGCAAATATTTGATACGCCCACATGCGTGCTCACAAACAACAAATCATCAAACTTGAAGAGAGAAAGGGCAATAGACCAAAATATCGCGAAATCCAAATTTTACAGTTACTTTACAGCAAACTTGCATTAAATTGATTACGGGATAAGTATCAATTTTCCGCTCTAGCTGTAACTAACATT
>JAITYZ010003822.1:0-10343 GCA_027744595.1 Paronellides praefectus
AACAGTAGTTTTATATGGCTTAGTTAGCTGACCAATCTTATTTGGTGGTATGTGGCATGGTTATAAAGAAGGTGCTTTTCTTCTATCATCCTATTTTATAAGAATGGATGATAGACGGATAAAATTAATGCCTATGCTGGGGTAGTATAGGTAGTAGTGGTTTGGCGCGTAGGCATATGTTTTAATGATAACAGACACAACACTATTTCAACAAACTCAAAGAAACAAAACAAGGATTATGAATGAAAATAACAACAACAATAACAAAATCTATCAAACTGGTTGCTAAAAATATCTATATTTTATGGGATAGCCAGTGAGTAAATATACAGCAGTTAAAAAATACACCTTATTATACTGAGCTGATTATGAATCTGTGGTCACTGCTCACATTGCGTGAGTTGATAACCTACACATCTTAAAATAGCGCAATAGTAGCTTTAAAATCATCTTGACATTATATACATAGCGATATGCTACGAAAAGAAAGTGTCAGTGTCATAGTAACCGTCTTTCTTTCACACGCATAAATTGCCTACAAACTTACTTTAGTAGTTTGCTACTCTGAATTGTCCTTTTTTTGTCTGTGTCGCACAGTGCAGTGTAGAATTTGTAGTTTAATTACTCAACTAGAGATAAAAACGCTACACAACAACAACAAGATATAAGCCGTAGGGCAATTTTCACACTTTGGTATTTAATTTACTCTTCTTTTTTCGACGTGAAAGCATTATTTTAAGTAGAAAAATATTAGTCACAAAACCAAGTATATTTATATATACATTTGTACATATTTAGTAGTGTACTTTGTATGTATACTTTTATTTTTAGAAAACAAGGAAAACTCGTATTTTTTTTGAAAAAATAAAAAATGTATATAGATTTTTAGCAGAGTATATTGATATGGCTTGCTTATAAAAAAATTCAAAAGAAAATGCAAGGGGTATTTTTTAATTTTGCGTAAAAATTGGTAAAAGGGAACATCGGTTTAAAAAAAATGTATTTTCTTTAAAAGAGAGAGAGAGAGAGAGGTCGAAACTTTTTGCTCTGTCTCGGATCCATCTGAGAAGTGTAAAAAATATAAAAAGACGTCATCATCATCATCATAATTTTATAATTTTCGTCACGATTTTCATTTAAAATAATGATCATCATCATTTCGGTTTATTAGACGGTGCAGTGAATGCGCACAGTAAATAATTTTCTGCTGCTGCTGCTGTAATAAAAAAAAATATATACTGGATATATAAAAAAGGTGACATAGTAATCAATTTTGAGTGCGGTGGAAAACGACAAAATTTGCATCGTGTGTTGTATATAAACGTATTATGTGCGTGTTGACCGTGACCGTGCTCTCCATTTACGAGATTATTGCTTTAGTAGAGAAAAAGGTGCAAAGAGTGGTGTGTGGTTTGGTTGGAGAGAAAAAAAATGAATAAAATAAAGAGTATTATCATGGGAATTGCAGCCTGCTGTATTGCATTGTAGTGCACTTTGTTGTTACTACTCATCTCAGGGGAACTATTTAAGACTGTGAACGGTTGAATTGAGAGAGAGAGAGAGAGAAGTGTTTTGTATCTTCCGTTTTTTTATATTTTTGTTTGTTGTTATATATTGCGCTCACACGGTTATATAATACGCTTTGAGAGGTATATTTTTTTTACTTAACTTCCAGTTTCCTTGTTTTTTTATAACCTGTGGAGTTACTACATATTACATAGCTATACTTCTATGTGCATGCCTTCAACTTGGCCTTTTCTCATTCTTCTTCACCTTTGCAAAATGGAGTAAAAGTGACTACTACGCTACTTTATACTCTACGCAACCCACAAACTATATTTTGATATATAAATATAGAGAATTTCTATTAGGTTAGCATACATAACTGCATAGTTATGTTATTTTTGGTTCTACTCTGTCAAGGGCGCGGGAAACACCTCTGTTATTCCTTTCCCAACTACATACTTTAAAAATATATGCCTATATTTAAATAGTTTAGTAGGTGGAAAGTGTGAATGGATGAAACAAGTATGCTGGTTTTAGTGTGTGGTTGTTAATGCTCACATGGGTATGTCATGTCAGTGTGTCAGTGTGCATGTTTCATAATAATAATATTCAGTTTTTTTTTTGGATTTCCGTTTCCTCTGGTCTTTCCTTTGGTTCAACAACTATTTTTGCTGTAGTCATTTGCCAATGTTGTTAGTAAATTCTAGAAATTCGGGTTTGTATATAATTATTACCTATTCAACTTTCTAGAGTAATTGCAGGTATATTTTTTTTTGCCTAGAAACGTGAGAAAATCCATAAAAAAAGAATTCAAATATTATTTTTTTGGGGGAATAATCAAGAATTATTTTTAACTATCATACCAAATAAAAAACAGATAACCTTCATATATCTTATCATAGTCATTATTATCAATATCAAGCTGCATTATATAAACTAGAGAACTCCTTAAATGCAGCGCGCAGTATATATCAATTTAATTATTATACAGGTCTCTTTTGAAAAATAAAACCAATAAACAATACTGTCACGACAACGGCACACCCTCAAAAACAGTACAAAAAATGAACGTATTGAAGTAAATAGCTTTCAACTGAACTATTTTTTTTCTCTTGTCGTTAAGATTTTTTTTTTCCAAATTTAAAATGCTCTACTACAAATACATACTTATATACTTTTGTTATGGCACACAGGTTTCAAAAAAATGCAAACCTACCTTTTGTACTACTCAGCTATCCAATATAATAAATACTTCGTCAAGTCAAGGCAGTAGGACAGGACAGACAGATAGAAAACTACCAAAAAATGGACGTTTGTGCTTTCACTATTTAATAATAAGGAATATAATATATTTATATTACTTATGAAATCTCCGCTAAAGAGAGAAAAGCGTAAAAATATAATACTTGTGTATGCAACAGCCGCGTTATCTTACACTCTTTTCTACACATTAATTAATACGATTATTAATACTCAGTTTGTCTTCAAACCCACTTTTAATAAAATCTATCTACTTGAAAAACTTGTTGTCACACTGTCAAGAATTAAAGTTATTACTTTTTACTGCTTCTATCCAATTTAAGTCTTTTTTCTATTTTTTTTGTTCATGAGACGCTTTTTTACACTAAAAAATTACTACATAACACATAATACTAAATTATTTATAACTTACAACAACTCAAGTTTTTTTGTCTGTTTATTTTTTTAATTAAAAAAAAAGAAAGAAAACAGTTTTCTAAAAAGTATGAAAAATTAAAGGAATAAACTTAAACCTTCTTTTCGAGAGGCTTTGTCCTGGGCTTGGGGTTCAGTTTCAGAAGATGCAACAACCGGTTCAGATTCAGGATCGTCCTTTTTTCATTCAATCAAGATCAGAGAGAGAGAGAGAGAGAATGAATGAGAAGGGGATAGAGAGAGATATTTTTTTGACAATCCAACAAAAATTTCAAATTAGAATTTCAGAGATCACCAGAATAAATACAATAATTATTTTTCATATAAAAATTTGCTCGTGTTGTGTCACAAAAAACTTTTAACACGATAATATATACATATTATATATTATCATCATCAGCAGAAAAAATGTAAGGAAAAAATGAGGAGTTTCGAAATTTAAAATCGATTAGGATATGGTTCCTTTTGGGTAATGATAGGGTTAAAAAAATGACAGGTGTGGAGAGAGGTACGGTGACAGTGAGCAAAAAAAGGTGGTGATCAACTACAATTTATACTTTATATATCGATGGATGAATTGGAAAGGATAGGAATATTTTTTTGGGATAACCAAATTTGATATAACGTAATTTAGAAAATAACTAAAAACAGAAATGATTTAAAAAATACATAATAGTTACACGAGATGATATATATTTTGATGTTATTGTTACGATTTAAAAAAAAGTCCTTCAAGAGGACTATAATAATAATTTATGGATAGATTGTACGAGAAGAGATAACTAAAAAATACTACTTTCAAAAAACCATAACGTGGTCACGTGTGTGCTCTATAACAGTTATCAAAATCAATTAGAATATGAGACGCTATGTAACTACACCTGATGTGCACATTTAATATTTTTTTAGAATGCAAAATAATAAATGTAGTAACTAAAAATAATACCCAACAGTATGTTTTTTATACATAGAGAAAATATTATTAAACAACGACAAAACCTGCAATTACCACTGACTAAATTGTTTGTACTTGATATTTTTTTACGGGGTTACGTGTATTAAAAATATATATTTTAGTTTACTACAAAGACAAAAAAATAAATAGATAATAAATATTTACAGATGACTATGAAAGTTGATAATAGTAATGCTTCCTGTATAATGTGTCACGTGTTCACGTTTCATTCATTTGATTCTACGAAACATTAAACTATTCAGACAAATTTAAAGATTTCCAGACAGAGGGATTGGCCAAGACATAATATAGAACGAATGCTTATACTTTTTCAAAATGTCATTCATAAAAACTAGACACGAAGAGGAAACGAAACAATTAATTTTACGAAACATAAAGGATTTTAATTATTTTTTTGGTGTATGTTTTATACTCAGAATATGTATATTAGAATGTTCACTTTTGATTGAAATTTTTGACAAAAACAATCAAAATATTGAAATAAAAAAATGAATGAATTGTGAATGAGTGAACAAGAGAGTAATAGTGATAGATAGAGAGAGAGAGAGAGAGATTTAAAGAAAATGAATGAATAATTTTTTAAAGCTTTTGGTGAATATATTGTGGCACTTACTGTGATGGTATCAATCAAGGCAAGAGAGAGACAGAGAGTGAGAGTCACAGACATAGAATTTTTTGGTGATTGTCATTCATATTCATTCAAAGAGCAGAGAGAAAAATACAAATGTTGGTAGTTTAGTGGAGTGGTATGGTAAGAGTGAGAATTTAAAAAAAAAATTGAGTTATATATTTTGAATGAGTCAGGTGATTTTTGTGATTGAGAAAAAAAAAGTTTAAATTTGGGTGCAATATAAGTTTGTGTGTGTGTTGGATTGGTTAAATTAGTGAGAGAGATAAGGAAAGTATAATGGTGGTAGTAAATGTAGTATTTTTTTTTTGGAAAATTGAGATTTTGGTATTTGATTTGGTATATTTTTTGTGTCATCGCATCGTCAAATAGAGATCATATCATCACGTTATATTTTGCACGGTCAGCAGAGAGAGAGAGCGAGAGAGAGAGTGTGTGGTAGTAGTGGCAGTGGTAGTCGAAGATGTAGTAGTAGAAGTGTGTAGGTGAGATGACGATTCAATTCGATTGGCGACAGAGATCAGAGCGTTCGCGAGAGTGATGATGCGTGTTCGTAGAGAGATGAGAGCAGAGAAAAATATGGAATCACAAAGTGAAAAGAAACAAAATAAAATTAGATTTTCCCGTCATCAATACAATTCATCATGTAAATACCATCATCATTAATTATTTGATTATCATTCATGGTTTCTGTTTATGAATAATTATAATTAATGTATCATCAATATAATATAAAAATAATCATTAATTTTCGTCATTGAACCTAGCAATGTCACACTTTTCATTTTAACAAACAGTTCAAGGTTCGGCCTCCTCCCGCGTAAGTAAGTAAAGTTATTATCAGGAAGTTGTTGAGAGTAAATCTCAATTCATAAGAAGCTTTTTTTAATACGTAGATTTGGAATAATTTAAATTGAAAGAGAAATAAAATAAAATAGAGAGAAGACTGCAATGGTGTTGTAGTAGAATATAGGACACACCGGATATTACACAAAGAAAGCATTTACGATGAAATTCATGGTAACAAAAATAAAATGTAAAAAAACAACGGTTTTTGTCAAGAAAGGATTTAAGATAACAATAAATATTATTAGCTGATCGCAGACGACACAAAGAGCAGCGATGGGTTTAAAAAAACGAATAAAAAATCATATATTTTTGTAAAAACATTTTAAAAGACAAGGGCAAAGAATGCGGGCGAACATTTAAGTAAAAAAAAGAAAGGTGAAAATTAACAAAGAGAGCATAGCAGAGAATAGATACACTCAAGGTTATAGTTTTTATCCTATGAAATCCCATGTAAACGAATAACATGCTAATTTCTTGTTTAACATTAATTCTCGTTTTTTGAAGTTTTATCTTGAAATATATTTTTCCCGCGGTTCCTCAATTTTAAATTATTGAATAAAACGTCGTCGTTCAGGCTGAACGACTTTTAATTTATTAAATTGTAAAGTTCCTTTTCCAGCATGTCAGATTGTTCGTTCCAATGATTATTTTCTTTTATGTATTTGAAAAATAATTACACGTGTGTTTTAGTTATTTCCAACAAAATGAAACATTGAATGTTATTAGTAGTGACATATATTTAAATTGTAATAAAAAATAATTTTTTTGTTGCTCTGTTAAAAATGACGTGATTCGTAAAAAAAACATTGAAGTGTAAAACAGGCAATACAGCAATGCGGATGATGATGTTTACGCGTTTGCTATGATGTTTTTTGTTGGTGAGGATTAAATTTCATCCCATTTTCTCATGGACTAAAAATATATTCCTAAAAATCCTTTTTAGTTATTTTTAAGCATTTATAATATTCTTAGTCAAAGTAGCTCATTCATTTTCATAAGGTTTATTTTTGTCGGGTGAATAAGTTGACAGCTTATCAAAAAAAAACCGGGAGCAGCTGCTGCTGCTGATATTCTGATTTCATTCGTTCACTTCCTTTTTTTTAATCTGCTGCTGCTGTTCCTCACATATCCAAAAAACCAAGTAGGTATACAGTTATTATATAAAGAACAACATGCAGTAGTAGTAGTAAAAACTGAAAACCATCAATTCTTAACTCAAATGGTCGAATTTGTAATTTATTTGGCACCTTTGATGGATAAATGTATTTTTATTGAATTAATTATCCTGATTTATTATTCGCAAATGTTGTTTCCGGTGAGAAAGTTTGTTTGTGTGAATAATAAAGTTGTATTTTTATTCCTTTGCGTAGGTTGTTGCTTTTGATATTGATTGTAGGTAGCAGAAAGTTGAGAAACAAACTTGAAAGCTTGTAATATTATTTATTTTAAAAGACAGTGATTCTTTAGTAATAATAACCAGCGAAGATGTGCTAAGATATGCGTAGAAAATAAGAAAAATTAAGGACTTGCCTTCGAGCAGCCTGGGTTCCTTCAGGTTAACGTAGAATAGCACATCCTTCTCGTAACTGTCCTCCTCTAAAATTTGGATTTGAATATATTTTCTGGTTTGTGAAAATGGGGAAGAAATGAATGATTAGAAACCTTGTTGGAACAGATGGTCGGTTGCGTTGGAGTGATTATAATAGGAATGGTATAAAGAGTATTTGTGAGCTTGGATTTGACCTACTCTGTCTCGTTGTTTTCAAAAATAAGCTCTTCTTCAATGTGGACGTAGTCCTTGCCAGCTTTGCCGGTTCCTTCCTCTGTCGCATAAGGCACGGCCACTTTACCTCGGGCTCCACTCCAGCGGGAAACCTTTAGGTCGTAGAGTCCAACGGATTCAACCGTTTCAACGTCTTTTTTCTCAAAGGAGAATACACCACAGTGATCATCGTCCAGAATGATAACTGTGGCTAGGAAGGGTGGTGAGAGCTGAACCTCAGGGAACTTTGGAGGCTGACCCGCAGCTCCGTTCATCTGGGTAAGAGTGTCCGTCGGTGAGAATCTGGGGTTGCTAAGTCGAACGTAAAAGTGCTCGTCCTCCTCAAACACGTCGTCGTCAATCACCTCCAGAGTTATCGTCTGCGTGACCTCTCCAGGAGCAAAGGTGATTGTTCCAGCTTTGGACATGTAGTCTTGATCTCCGGAAGCCGTGCCATCCTCCGTCTTGAAGTCCACCATCACTGTCAAGTTCAAATCTCCGCCATCCCTTGCTATGGTCACGGTGAACTCTCCAACGTTTTCCAGCACATTGTAGTGACCAGGGTCAAAGAAAACCTTGGTGATATGGGCGTCCTCCTTGGGTTTTTGCGGTTCCTTACCGGCTTGGTCAATGTTGGCGTCCGAGGCTGCCTTTTCCTGAACCTTTTTCATGAGATTCTGTCCACCCACCAGCTTGCGAGTGGCCTGCATCCTGTAGAAGGCTCGACTCTTGGGTCCCTTGTTCAAAACCTCATCCCGAGCCAAAGCTTCCAACTGGTCCGCGTCAATGTTTGGATGCTTTTTCCTCAAATCCCTTAGCAGCTTAATGTAATCTCGTCTGCTCTCTTCAAACTCCCGTACCTCGTCACTCATGCCCTCCTCTTCAAATGTTCGGAGTCCAGCTTCCGCATTGGACTTCATTTCCTGACCACCCTCCGTCTCGACAATCACACCTCGTCGTCCCATTCTGAACTGCTTCGTGACAAACTTGTAAATCCTCCTGTCGGCCATGTAAGCCGTGCAGACTGTGGCAGGGAAAAAGAGGAATGTGACGACACCTTCCCAAATGTCGACAACTCCAGGAGTGGTCACTTTGAGAATAATGAGGAGCCACAGGTAGGCAAACACGGACCTAATTTAAAAAAAAAGTTTAATAATAATAATTTGTGATACAAATTTTGTATGTTGTGTACTTTCTCAAAAACCATGTGTTTCCTACAACGTGACTGTAGTGGACCAGCATGATGCCTTTAGCATAATAATATTGCCGGTAATATTATCTAATTATAATTGCATCAAGCATCTTCATGCAAACCTGATTCACTGCACACAAATCGAGAAAGTTTTTTGGTTTTATGTTTTTTGGTACTCTGCCCTCACAAACATATTGTACACTTGTCAGAGAAAAATACATCATATTGAGAAAATTTTTGTGAAGGATGGATTTCGTTTATTTATATTTATAATACATATGATTAAAAAAATATTTTTCTTATAGCAGACCAGGTTCACAAATCTCCGTGTCATTGTCCTCTTCACTATCTGCCGACACCCCGACGGGTAGGCAACACGCCACAAGGAAGCATACAAGCAGTGCCAACATCTTCACATCCCCCAGTAGCCACCTAACACCCCCTCCACTCGAACATATACTCATCTTAAATCTTTATTTTTGGTCTCACAACAACAGTGCAGTATAAATAACTACGTACTCTTATCTATTTGTACCGATGATGATAACGATGATGAGGATAAATTGTAGTACAAAAATCCGATCACTCGTTAGAAAAAAAAATTAAAATTGTTCGTGCGCTTTATTTTTTTTTCACTCTGCTTGTTCACTACTACAGTTTCGAAATCGTCAGCTATGTACTTGCATACGGAGATAATTATAATTAGTGTTTAAAAACAAGTGAAGAATCCCATTAGCACCGGCGTCTTCTTCTGCATCATAAACAAATGGAAAGACATAAAACATATTGTTTCAATGTCCTGCTCTTCTCTCTTATCATAATAAACACAGACGTTTGCTTCTATTATGATGATGATGACAAAAAGGGACAAATAGTTTTTTCCGTTTTATCCGCTGCAAACAAAACGAAGAAAAAAACTGCAAATTGGGTTGAACACTTTTTGCTGGATGATGAGTGAGTCACAAGGGTAAACCCTACTTTTCTCCTCGTACACAATAAACACACTTATTTATTTCTGTATACTGAACGGCTCAAGGATGTTCATGGGAGGGAGCTCCACCGCAAAATGCCGGGGTTTTTATAACACAAACACCAAAAAAATATCCACTTTGTTTGTTCCTTTCTTCTTCTTGTTCCCCTCAAGGTTATCTTGTGCTTTTCCGTTCTCGTTTATGGCAAACGAGACGCAAAACAGGATGAGAAATCACAAGGAAATACTAAAGTCTCAAGCTTCAATTAAATATTAGCTCTCAAGAGACAACGTAAACAAAGTACTGTGGATCCAGACACGTAGCACAACACCACACTAGACTAGGCCAGACCGCCTATGATGCTCCTCCTCCACGCTGAATGTAACTTTTCTTTTTATTCGTTCTCTCTCAACCCTGTGAAGTTAAAGAGAAAAGGAAATGGTTTGCTGGCTACTCTTTCGTTCCCTCCAAGTAATGTCCAGCTGGAAAACCAATCTTATCTTCTTTTTATCTGTACTACTTTACTTTGTGCTTTCACTTTCTCCAGGGAGCTTGTCTAAGCAGATATCTCGAAGCACGAGGAATTGTATGGAGGTCGTTGACAAGACAAGTGGCACGTTGATTCAAGTTTTTGTTGAAAGCACGGAACACAAGTAAAACTATAGCTGATTATTTGGAATCTGCAAGATAAACAGAAAAAATGGGGAAATATTTAGACATAAGTTATTATTACAAAGTCAACATTTTCAAAAGAAAGCATTTGCTCAAGTAAAATAAGCACCCAC
>JAITYZ010003823.1:0-15894 GCA_027744595.1 Paronellides praefectus
GCTGTTTTATATTATGAAAGGATTATATAAAGATGTGATCATGTTGTTGGCGTTGGTGTGATCATGATGATGATATGATGACGATGATACTTTGCGCTCGTTACTGCTACAACTACACCACCGTGATGTGCTACTCAACTTCTCTCCGAGGCTACAGTTCATTTTGAGATAAAGAAGAAAAAACTCTTTTTCCTCTCTTTGTTGATGTCGTGGGTGGGTATAAGGTGCTGTGTACAAAGCAATTCAAATCTAATATAGTTTTCGGTTGACTAAGTTGGCTAGTGTGTGCTTCACGTCATCTTCTTACCGAAAAGAAAAAGCGCTCGACTGGACTTGAAAGAAAAGGGATTTCCTGGAATGTTAAAAATACATGCATGTCGTGGATTTTCAATGTATTATACAACTGGAGCATGTTCAATCCAAACTATATCATATATTCTCTATGACTGCTCAAACAGTTCAGAGTTCAGAAGCAAGCACTCCTTAATTCCTAACCGGATAAAATGGTGGGCGTGAAGAACACTCTCGTTGACATTACCGGAAGGTTTTATATACAAGCATTGGGTTCGGTCGCCAACTTTTCTGCTCTTTTCTATAGATTTTGCTCATGTATGCACCTATGTACCTAATGATAGGTATGTCACAGCCAAGCCCAAACACAAACAGCAGCGGGGTTGAATTATTTAACTTGAACAAATGTATTTACTGTGAGTGGTCTATGTAGCCATGCTGTTGTTGTTGAGAAGTTGTAAAAGTGTACATAACATGTTTGTTTTTTGCAAACAAACAAATATGAAACAAGCCCAAAAAAAATCGACAAGTTAAACTTGTATAACTTTTTTTTGTTGTGTGTACACAGGTGGATTAGCAGGATACGCTTCAATCGCACTCACAGACAATGAGAGTTACAATGTGTTTGACTATTGTTTCGACAACGGTCTCCGTGCTTTTGCCGTTGTTGCTACTTCTACCCATTTGGACGAGACTACCATCGCGGTTATTAAGGCTCACGTGAAATCCCTCGGTTTCAAAGAAAGGAACTTTGTTCATTTGAACTACCTCAGTTGTTTTGACACGGAAGGGAACTTGGCAGCCAATATGGAGGATATACCCAGAGCAGAAACTTCAACATCTCTTCAGTTTAAAAATTATGATCAACAGAGGTTCTATCCGAACAATTTGTTGTATCCAACTGCCTTCTTTTTCAAAAAGAAGAAGTAAACAAAAATATCCCCATCTTGTCCCGTTCCCCCCCAAAACCTATTACAATTTGTTATAAAATTAAATTAAAAAATGAGCTCTAATACTCTACTTTTTTACATGCATATGACATTTCATATTTATGATCATTTCAATATTTTCGTATTATTGAGTCGAGTGAATGAGAATCCTGCCATGAATGAAAAAAAAACAAGACAGAAAATCAAATTGTTTCTTGATTTAATTTTTATGCCAGATGGGGTACTTGCCTTAAGCCCAAAAAAGGACTGGGTCCCGATCAACAGCAAATTGTATCAAATCAGATCATATATGCATTTGAGAATATGTAACTTACAGCCCAATATGCCATGGCCATAATACCAAATACCCACATGGTAGATGACACAAAATTAATTTGGCAAAAATAATGCATTTATATTGCACTGTGGCGTGCATATCGTGATGTTGCTATAAACCTTTTCTAAGATTTTTCGCACGCACAAAAAACAATCTCCAAGAGCTCCATGTACCGCAAATCATGTTTTTACAAGACAGAATCAATTTTTTCACCCTTCAACTTTGTTGCCGCATCATTATTTAGTACAAACGACATAAGCTTATGAACAAGGTAGTGGTATGGTTTTAATGGGACAATAACTATAATCCCAAACTCTGCAGATGAAAAAAAGAGTGAAGGCAAACAAGAAAGGCTAACGGACAAAACATGTACAATTTACATCATACATAGCATTGCAGATTTTGTACTTGTACCTTAAAAAGTGAACACGAAGGTGGAAAAAATGTACCATGTTGCTGATAAAAAGCTATTTTTTCCTTAGTTAACATCATGGAGTCAAAAGTGCCTACCTATAAACGCACAAAAATAGAATGTCCGCAAGGGTGGAGTGTGTTACACATGTTAGTAATGACAATCAATGCAAAAATTGGTAGCAAATCATGGAAAAAAATAAACTTCATCAGCAGTGGCGATAAAAATACATTTAACAAAGAAGATGCTCGTTTGGACCTCAAGTTTATTTTTGGCTGAGGCTTCGGTGGTATCAAATTCATATCACGAACGTCAGCAAAGTATGCAGCCAATACTGTCATGTCCTTGTTTGTTGACTTTTTACATTTTTGTCTGGACGTATAAACATCAAATTCAGTGTATCGACGTTTGACAAAAATTATGAATTTATGAACAACAAAATGGTACGATAAGGCCTAAAGGCGCTATTCATGTTATGTAAAAATGTTATATATTAAATGTTGTATGGTTATATATTCACGTTTGACAATGTTGTCGTCATCATCGTCCTTTTTTTCAGTGACACGAACAAGTAAAAAATGACATAAAATGTGAAATTATGGAGTTTCCAAAACGGACTAGGATAGATATCATTATGCCAATTGCGTACGTAGTCCCTCCACCATACACGTACACACACACATGGTGGAATGGAATATAGTAACGATAAGATAGTTTTTTCTCTCCCTAAATTGTTCGGTGGTGGGTATTAGATTTTGATGGCCATTCTTTCAGTAGTTGGCAGTCAGTTGTTGAGATTCCTTCTTCCAATAAACACGGTCACGGTTATACACAGCCAAAATTGAACAATAAAATGGTCCCTTTAATAGCGTTCGTTATTGTGGTTCTCTCAAGATCTGTACACATTGTGGAGTGTGTGAATCCTCTTGAAGTTGCTGAGCCATGCTTGGGGAACTTTGTAACGCAGGACTATACTGGAGTTTGGGTGAGTAAAAGAAGCAAAAAAGAGCCAAAGTAAAAGATAGGATGAATTCGTAAATACATAAACTTTTACTCCAGCTTTTCTGAGGAAATGGGTTTCCATCATCCTCTTTTGCAGTGCAATATAATAATGTTCTATTCCAAAAGGAAAACAATTATTCTTCCCTTTTTGTTGAGAGAGCTACGCACATAATACGTAATGCATCGTTTATTGCTTGCCATATAGGATCACTCAAATATGACCATAAATTCCACCATCTACTTCCCGTTGACCACAAAATTCACCGCCCTCATACTCTCCAAGAACCTCTACCAAACTCCAAGTTTTGAGGCAATTAATGAAACTCACTTGGAAAGTTCATGCCTCACCATGAGAAGATTTGGCAGCTGGCTCACGACCAACATCACAGCATACAATGGAAGTTCGCTTTTGATGGTGATGACCCCAACAACCGTACCGAAAATGTTCAGATTCAATTTCGGTTTCCCAGATGGTAATTTAACAAGCAAAATACATGAGAATAAAATTAACTTTACTTTGCCAGCTTTATTATTACTCCTTTTTTGGTGTGTGGAGGGCTACACAACCAACTAATTATCTTTTTTGAATGAGAATTTGGGATTTTCAAATTATGTGGAAAAGATAAACAGCTCACGTCTTTTAGTAAACAAGATTACTAAAGTCCCTCTCTCTCTCTTTCTTGCACTTTAATTTTGTAGTTGTGACCGGAGGCGGCTACGCTTCTATAGCTCTTTCAGACAATGAGTCCTACAACCTTTTTGACTTTTGCTTCGACAACGGACTCCGGGGCTTTGCTGTTGCTTCCACCAAACAATTTCTGGATGAGAACACTAGGAATATAATCACGGCTCACGTAAAATCTTTGGGTTTCCAAGAAAAGAACTTTCTCAATATAAATTACGAGTTTTGCATTGAAGCACAAGATGGGACTTTGAAAACAAGTGGCATGGATCTTCCAAAGCCTGCAGCAACATATCTTGTCTTTGGCTGAGTTTAAGAATTTTTTTTAGCTTCTCAACAAAAACACAAAACTCAAATTACTACTACACCCACATGTTTACCCATTGTTACAAACTTTTTGTTGTTGAATACAAATATTATTAAAAACTTGGTGTAACGTGTATTTCAAGTGTTATTTGTTGTTTTGAGAGAGAGAGAGATATGGTAAAGTCGTACTACAACTCTGTCACAAATACAAAGTCAAATCCATAAATGAATAAAAAACAAACTCGCTATTCCAAAAAAACAACGTTTCCAACCTAAATTCAAGACTTGTAAAGTCATTTGCTTTATTGTTAAATTCCAAACCATATGATTCGCATGTGAATAATTTTAAATTTGCACAAGTGGCCTTATTTTCTCGCCTATTTACATTCTCACAGGATAAAGCGTTTTCAAATTGATTTGCTTTCTAGACATATTTATTATTTTGTACAAAATGGGTTATTTATGTGAAAACTTTATGAAATAAGTTTAGAAAGTAATATGGAGAAAAACATTTTCCAGAATTCTCTTCCTGATACGATAAACCTGTAAGATATGAGTTTGTTAATAGATAGTCTATTATTATATGTACCATATATATATATATGTGAGATAAGCAAAGTAGATACAACATCTGTACCGCTTCATTCAAATTAGAAAATAATAACGAAACTTCATCACATGCACACAAGCAATGATTTCTTTTGATATTGTGATGAGATTTTTTTCCATAAAAAACTTCAGGAAAATGGGGCAGCAGGGAAAATGGATGAGAAGTAGTGAACGGTACACAATTTCCTACATGCAACGCATGCAAACTCACAAGAGAAAGCAAAAAAGCAGAAGGCTCTACTCCTTACTTTTCTTTAATTTATGCACACATTCATTACAAAGTAAGTCCATATAAATTCCCTCAAATCACAAGTCAGATAAAAGATACCACCCCAGCAAAAATAGATGCATCCAACAAAGGAAAAATATTTCCTGGGAAAAACATTCTCAGCTGCTGCTTCCTTACTTCCAGCAAAGTTCCAAGGTACTAACAAAAGGAAAAGGCCCTGTTTTTTTATTACACATATATAGAAAACATCGTATTATATGAGCATCTATCTCCCAAAAAAAGCCAGCAGCAGCCGGCAGTCGACACACCATAATTTATTTGACACGTTGTACGGGCATCTCATCTCCTCGCCCGTAATAATATAAATATGTGCCTTAACGTTCTCCACATCGTTTACGATTACGACACCAGTGAGCCCGTTACTTGTAGTAAAAAGACAGGGATATAGAGAAGAGGTAGCAGGTTTAGTAATAATAAGTTTCCCTTTCACAATAATATGCACCACACTCCAACATATCCTATAAAAAAAGCTCCGTTTTTTGCTTTCAACTTTTACTGGAGTCATGTAGCGTGTGTGTAGCATCAAGTACAAAAAAGCATATCCATTTCCAGATTCCAGTTTTAAAATGCTCTTTCCGTACAACAGTCAAGTTTATGCTATTAAACTCTCGCGTCAAAGCCCTTTTCTCCGTCGTCACCAACACAAACCAACACTTGTCCCGCCGTACACGAAACACGAGTTTAAAAAAGCGCCTGTGTACATAAAAAAACACATAACTACCTAGGTATACCTACATACAAACACATACCCCCCACCACAAAGTAATCCCAACATTACACAAGCAACAACTATATTTCCACTTTGTGAATTACTTTATCTCTGTGTTAGTCTGCACCCCTTATTTCCCTTTCTGTCTCGTAACTGAGCATTTCCTAAATGTACACAAAGAGGAAATTGGTACACAACCATTTTTTTCCTTCGTTCAGCTCCAGCACTGTCCACAAAGAGCTTATAGTGTGATTGTGATACTTTCACTAAAAATATCTTACTCCTTTCTACTCTGTAAATGCATTTTGCTCTCCATTTTATGTTGATATGTTTATTCACACTACGGCATCACAAAAAGTGGAATCCACAACCTTGCACTCCAAACTTGAGTGAGTAGAGCGGAGAAACACTTAAAGTTAGAATGGAAATATGGGAAAAGAGCGGTGTTGGTAGTAAGTAAAAGCTGAAGAGGAAGTAGAAAAATCAGGAACTTCTTTTGCTTCCACTTTCTTTACTGCTACCACTGTGCAGCTTTCTCACAGGGAAAAAAAATATTCACCGTGAAAGATCAACTTTACGCTATTACGTATTCCTCTGCATTCACTTTTTTACAAAGTTTTTTGTGTACTCTACTTGCTCACTTTTACTATATTTAACTCTCTTCTCAGTTCCCGTCTCTCGTTCATTCATGGCTTGCACGTTTTCTATACACTTTACGTAGTGATAAACCATTTATGCACCTATGTGTGAAGAAAGCATATGGGCACACGTACAACTTAAATGAGAAAATGAGGTAAGCCATATCAGCCATCCAATTTTGTTTTGCACATTTTTTTCTCCTATTTTTTCCGGTGTATATCAGGGTTTCTTTTTTGAATGATGGATGAAGTGAATGAACAACTTTTTTCGGTTTGAGTTTTGAAAGACGGGCGGAAGCTATAATCATACGAGTGAAAAAGTGCCAAGTTAGTTATTTGGGACTTTTTCCTGTCATGGCGAAAGGTAAGACGAAGAAAGGAGATAAAGGTACGCTATACTCTACTTTGTATTCCCTCAAGAAAATTTACACGTCTCCTCATAACTCATTTCATCGGTATGGTATCTCATATACTCCGTGGAAGGCTACTACTACACCTTCTATGGGACAGCCATAATCAGTGCGCAATATATACTCCACCATTATTAATGGAGGATTTTTATTATTTCGTGGTAAGTTCGCTTTTAAGCACGTGGTAAAATAACTTTTAACGAAAGTAATGCAAAACGTTCTAAGCTGTGCATATTTTATGTAAACAAGAGCATTATTAAATTGTAAAAAATGGAAGAGCTGCGGCATTTCGTTTTTTTTATTGTAAAAAGTGTATTTCATACGGAGCTATTATCATTGTGCTAACCCTTTTAATCATAAGAAAAAGGAAAAAAGCTTTCCGTGATATTAAAATAGTGAGAGCTAAAAATAAATGTGTTTTTTTCTTTTTAATCGACTACCGCCATAACTCTAAATGGTACATACTTTGCCACTGATACAAATAATGAATAAGCTTAAACAACTGACAGAACAGGAACGTTCAGTTACAAGGGTTAGCACAAGTATACAAGAAGTGTTTACACAAAATCTTCAACCATTCCCCGTACGTTTGTAAGTACACTTGATATACGTATGTGTATGTTATAAATTTGCGCAAGTAGAGGAGAAAGTATAGAGAGGCAACATGGACAGCTAACAAAACATTTTGTGTGCTCTCCCCATCTCACACTTTGTGACAACGACCGTAGTCTAATTAATTACTTAGGATGAAGCACACGGCCTATTATTTATTGGCAATGCTGATTATTCGCAACAGGTAAGTTAAGGATGTAAATTTTACAGGGAAAGAACACATAACCCTTTTATATAAACCATAGTTTGCTGTTAAAGTAATTTTGAGTATACTTTCTGTCCTTATTTCTTGAGGTTTTCGGGATAAGTTGTGATGATAATGACAAAAGATGGCATATCTGTGTGCATAATACATTTTGATAGTATATCTTTCTGCTACATAAATGACGAAAGGATGATCAACTTATTAAGAATGTATTGTATTTAGCCACAAACGGCAAATCCGAGATGCCTTGTGTAATGCTTGTGTAGAAACTTGATGCTTGTGCAGTTGGGAGAATAGATATGTGAATTAAAAGTCAACCCGTAAAATCTCTCAAGGGCACAATGCGAGGGTGTGGTGATGGATAAAGTAAGTAAGTAAATGCATATTATGCATGTTATGTAATATGTATATGTGTGGAGAAAAGCACAAACGGACTATACACTAGCCTGCTCGTTTTCCTGCCATTTCTAAACGAGTCCCTCTCTGTTGCCGTATCTAACCAACTACAACTAAACTGATGACTTTTCCGTAGAGGAGAAAAAAAGAGAAAATATAGTGACTTTGTGTCTGTCTCTCTGTGGACTTTGGTTGGCATGTATGCAAGAGAAAATGACTTTATGCAAGCATTTATGTATAAAAAGTCTTGAATAAATCTTCATACGTTGTAAGATGGAACCGACACAAGTTCACTGACTATTATAACTGATGATAATGTTTATCAAACTGTTTTACTTTTTACAGTTTATTAGCGCCGATCATTATTTGTTGAAACTTGAAACAAATTATCATGATTAATAGATGCGAAGCAAATCCGAACAATATTTATATTAATAGATTTTAATGTGTTAAAACTGAAATGGGTGATTTTTGACTAATTAAAATTGAACCAAGTCAACCAGTTAAACACTAACGTACTATGGTCCCTTGTAAAACTGGTCGTTGGAATCGTTCTGGAATTGCTCTCATAATATACGTACCGTAGTACTACAGACGTAACAAGACACATAGTTATATAAGCAAACTTACGGTTCCAAATAATAGTTATTATATGTTTTATACTCTGTTATATTATGTTTGTATGTATTTTTCATATATATATATTATATAATACCACATAAAAAAGTATTATCCACACAAGAATGCAAGTTTCTTTTGATGTACGTACATTCATACGTACATAGTAAATGGGAAAGAGAATTTTCCCAAGTAAATCTTCCGTATATGTCTGGAATATTAATGAACCTTTAAAACAACTACCACCCTGTTTTAGTGTACTTGATGGAAAGAGTAGCAAACAGCAAAAAGCAGTTGAGTAGAGAGCAGCGTCAAGAAAAAACTCACAGACCTCAACCTCACATTATTTTATAACATAATATGCATTACATATATATATGTAATGTAACCGTTGAATAGTCGTTATAATAGTGCTAGTCCTACAAAATTGATTAAAATTCCATTGTGTCTGTTGGTGGTGATGTTGATAACATTTTATTTATGGAATGAATGTGTACGTAGAGTATACATTGTATGAATATGGAGGGAACTAGAAGCTATAGCATGTCTATGAATGGGGAAAATGGGCCGTGTGATGTGATTTGATATTTCATTATTTATTGTCACTGGTCCTTAAAAATACCCATGAATCACGCTATGTATTTCATTTATATTTTACAACATGATTATTAAGTAAAAAGCACATCAAAATATATTGTACAAGTAATTGTAGTGTACGTAAGTTCAAGCTACATACTAACACACATACATAGGTATATAAAGTGTAAAAATGTTTATAAAATTATTAACACAAATGACTAAATATATGCAGACTTTGACTTTCTCCTCCCCTACTGACTTGCTGATTTTGCATGGCACACACACGACAACTCGAGGCAAAGGACAAACATGCCGTAATTTATTTATTCTCTTTCGTGGCAATGTTTACAGAATGGAAATATGGCATGCATACAAAATAGGTATATAAGTATGTATGTCATGATCATGATACTACTTACATGTACAACAAAACACAACGAGAGACGATGTTATTTTTTTTATAAAATGTAATTCTCGTGTATCTTCCCTTATCGGTTTTCCATACTGCTTTATATGTATGTTCACCTTTTACCACTTTGCTGGCGGCGTGTGTGGTAAGATTTGCGGTGTGGCTTGTGTTGTTAAAACAGACACCCCATTACCACCTACATGCATAGATACTACAACAGAGTAAGTAGGTACAACAACTGTTTTCCTTTCACCTTTTTGTTATACCTATTCATTCGTCCTAACCTTTCACAATACAGTCAATCCTTCATAAATCAAAAAAAGGAAAAGAAAAGAGGGGAAATGATAAAGGCAATCAGAATGTCATCATGTCATGGCGTGCTCTTGTAGCGGCACATAAAAAAAATATCAAAGGAAAAACAAATTGCATCTTTTTCCACCTACCTTTATTTCTTCCATCCAAGGGAATTAGCTCTTCCTTCGCAGTGGCGAAAAGTGCTGCAATCTCTGGCATTGTTATGCTGATGATAATGATGATGGTGATAATAATAATGTCGGTACGCCAATATTTTCCCGTTGATTTTTGGTTTTGGGTATTTTTTTTCTCGGTTAATATAAAGCCAACAAAGAAAACGGATGGAAATGAGATGAAGGTTGGGAAAGTGGAGAAAATGTACAGCTTTTATTACAGCAACTTGTGAGTTTCCTTTTACTGAATGAGGATCGTTTCTTCTATTTACTTCAATGCAAATAAACTTTTCACACACACACAAAAAAATCTTTATTTGATTACCTGTTTACTCAATTTTTTCTTATATAAAACACGATAAACACTCTTGAACATTTGCCATTTACTCCTTGTGAAATGCGGACAATGGCTAAACTTTGAATTTTTATTCTCAAACAATTCTTCCGCGGTTGATTTAGCTGCAATAATCCAGCCAAGCTATAGAACTCAGGCTCCAACTTGAGACACTACTACTGAGCAAAAATTACACATACAATAAAAGCACTCCCACAATTTCCTCAAACTCCAGCCGAACCCAACAGTGAGCAAAATGAAACGTTGTTGGTGTCACACAGTATGATATTCTATAGAGCTGAGATATTCTAATTCTGGTGTTGTTGGCGTGCTAGTAAAGAGCAAAAAAAGTGTAGAAAGTAGAGTCGGAGGGAAAAAGAGCACCACGCAGACACATACAGAGAAAAATAATACCCGAGCAACTTTGAAAGCCACTCAACAACAACTGACTGCATTGAGATGGTTAATGGTACTCTAATATCATGTTTTTGTTGCTTGCCCGTGCAAAAAGCTTACACAACAGGCACACAGGCAGCATGGAAGGGAGAGACACACGATATAAAAACCCAGTAGTAGAAGCACCAGAGAAAATATCTCGAGTGTGAGGAGAGAAAAGAAAGAAAGCAAATGAAAAGTTTAGGTATAAAGCACAGAGAAAAGCAGAACCAGCAGCTTGCTTCTTTCTGCAACATAACATAATATCAGTCTGTCTGAAAGAGAGAGAAAGCATGGCAGGAGCTTCCTGCTTCCAACAGCAGTTCTACCAAAAAATTCCTTGCAGTTTTGCTTTCACTTTCATGAGGACTTTGGCTTGTATGACGAAGGGCCTATAAATAAAGCCTTACCAACCAACCAACCAAACAAAAACATGAAGAAAAGGTAGTATCATATTATGATCCGCATTCATCCATCCATACAAATATTATATAGAAAAACATGGGCTCCATGCCTCTGCGCTTTTTATTTTATTTTATTCGTCTCCGTTTTTAGCGGGAATGTGCTTAAAAATATGCGTGCATGGAAGCATACCGTAAATGCCTTTTCTTTTTACGTACGCATACATGAACATACGCATACACACAATGGCTAGAATTTTGTTCCAAATACTTTCATAGTCAATTGATAAAAAATATACACGTTAAACACTGATTTTTGTCTTTGGCGAACATTTTTTTCCTCCAGCTAGAAACTCATAAAAAAGTAGTAGAGATAGTAGAGTTAGTGGTGGTAACAGAAGGACGGGTGCTACGTTTCCCACTTTCACCATCACCATCACAAGGTGCAGTGTAAGTAAGGGACAGGGCCTGCGTCAGTCTAATCTGGTTCTAGTTCGGGCCTTACAGCGTGGTGAGTTTCAACAGCTTCAGTCACCGCCAAAAACTAGATTTTTTTGCTATGTTTTTTTAGAATAACAATCCAGAAACTTCAAACGTGTTTGGAGTTTTTGATAGAGAAACAGAAGGAACGCACAGGGAACCTATGTAACTAGCATTTTCCTCCCTCCCTTCGGCTTCAACACTCGGCAAAGGCGGTTTCGTTCGGCTAAATAACGTAAAAAAGTAACCTTGTTGTTAGTGGCAGGAGCAGCGGTATGGAGTTGGCGGTATTATATGGGGCTGCAGGAGTGCCTGCTTGATACTCCGCTACCACTGCTGCTGCTGCTGCTGCTGTTTAAAGCTGCAATGTTGCAGAAAAATAATCAATATCTAAAAGAAAAGGAGTTTTCTGTTTTTTCTCTGGTGTTGGTGGTGGGCGAAAAAAAGGGAGAGCTCCCTTTCATCATTTTCTCAGTTCTGGATATTATGGCAGCAGCTCTGCAACAAAAAACATACTCTGCCTCTTGCTTCCTTTTTTGTCTTTTTCCACTTTTTGTTTTCACAGAGAAATTCCTATAGTTTTCTATACATACTTTGGTCCCTCTCTTTGTATTTCATTGTCAATGCTGCGAAAGCTGGCAATGAGAAAAATGTGCCAAAATAAAATACTAAGGACGGCTTTAGGAGCTTTAGACACTAGACCAGGAACACCATCGGAAACACTTTTACTCGGACGTATCAACTTGATTTGGCCTTTTCGTTTCTTTTTTATTAAATTGGCAGGGAAAACGGTAGTCATTCCCATTCAGATTAGTTTTTTGATAGATGGACGCATAGATAAGGGCATTTATACACTTCACACAAGTCAGATTTCCATTTAAAAAGCCCACGCCATATTCATGCATTTTATTTTGAAACTACCACTGCTACTACAAAAGTTTGTTTGGATTTCTTTTCTCTCTCTCTGACTTCAAGCTAAACACTAGCTAAAATTGAAGCTAAAAAGGGGCTGAAAATAACCTACCTATTCAGGAAAAGAAAAGAGGAGGTTCATTGAACAGAGAAAGCTCCCACAACAGCACACGCAAGGTACTTTTTATACTGATTGATTGATCTGCTACTAAAGCTCTTTTTCAAAAAAGTTTAGTCTACACTACAACGAGGCAGGACAGGGGAACGAAAAAAAAATTATACATTTTATTAGACTTGAAAATATTGACAAAGGAATGAAAAAAACGTAGGAAGAAGAGAACGTTCACTTTTCACGATATAATGGAGTTGTTCCTTGTTGATAGTCTAAAATACAAGAGTATGCAATATAATGTAAGTGTGTGACGTGTGTATATTATAAGTCCGTAAGGTCTCTTTATATATAGCTCAATGGACAAAGGTAAATTGCCAGGAAGCATTTTATATTCTGCAAAAGTTAAGGAGAAAGAGGGAAATCGGATAACGCAACGTGAGTCTAAAAAAATACTATAAATACCCGGATCACGAACGGTTGTATTGAATTTGAAAAAAAAATTGTTGAAAAGTTTGCACTGGTACTGGTAACTGGAATGTACAAATTTTTGTCACGACCATCAATTTATGGGTACATACATACACGTATATACATATATATATGCATAGGTAATAAATATTTGTGCATGTCGTACTACCTGCCAAAATACATATACATACATAATACATAAGATATTTTGTGCACAAGACAATATGACCTGTCTGGGGAGCGCAGAATTGCTTTTTTTCGAATTTGTATTATTGCATTGTAAATAGAAAATTGCACCGTCAAAAAAAAGAAGGAATGATGACGGTCCTTCTGCTGGCTGTATTGTGTAATATACCCATAGGTTATTGTTAAAAAAACTCCTATTACGGAAATCCAATAAAGTTTCTGGAACATGCATTTTCGTATTTTCACTTCTATTTCCATTATGATCCCTGCTGGAAAATTGGGATTGGAAGTTCCAATTCGAAACACGGAACAAATGAGTAACGTATGCATACAACAATGGCGACTATCGAGCGTGATGTTTTATTAGTCTATAGAGAGACCCCTATTAGAAAAAAAGAAGGATACATTCATTATACTTCACTGCGACATTGACAGGAAACTAGGAGTGAATGAGGACAAAACACGACATCAAGACTACCAGGGTGTTATTCAAGGTGTTCATACCACCACCACCATGTAAAAAAAGAGAGAACAAAAGATTATTATAACCCAGAAAAAAAGAGCAAGAGTAGTGAATAGAAGTGGCAAGAAGCAAGTTGTTGTTGTTGGAATGGAACGAGGAATGCGCGTTTTGCAGGTTTCCGGACGGTAGTGGTTGGAATAATAATGAAGAACACTCATTCCATGTCTTGGAGCACAACAGTTCATAATAATCATTATTACACGGTAATTGGGCATACGGGAAAAAGTTCGTGTATAATATATACATGGAAAGTGTATTGTTACGTTGTTGCTTCATGCCTCATGCTCCACTTTCTCCTTGGTTAAGTGGTTTTATTATATGACAAAATCATGCTAGCAAAATCTAGTAAAAAAAGTCTGTGTACAGTACACACAAAAAGCAAGGGATTATTTCCTTCAAAAAAAGATACTTTGTGTGTTATGACTCCACTGCATTGCGATGATGATACCTACTTGAATTGTAATACAATTTTATGATATTTTTTAGACTCACAGGTACGTAGGTTATTTTTACTTATTAATTTCTTTAGAAATGGAGCTTAGGTACTTTATTAAATTTTAATACATTTTTGGTTCTTACACTAATTTGATGATTTACAAATTTACGCCAAAATTGACACACCTAAAAAGACATGAAATTACAAAAACATGTATAGAAAATCGCAATATCCATGAGCTTGAATATTATACATTATCCCATTTTTATTAGAATGAATTCCCAAGTATAGTAGATGCCTACACATTCCACAGCACAGTTAGTTGCATTAAAAGTAATAATAACATGCATCATCGACGAAGCCGAAAGCAAAAAAAATCCACGTTCGTTATATGGTCCTACACAGCAAAAGTTTTGTGTTTGTTTTGAAACTAACCCAATAGAACTTTTCTGATTCTTTCGTCTTCTGAATCTGAGTCGCTAACTTCATAAGCTGGGGATTGTGCGTTACGAAAATTCAATTAAAAACAAAAAGCATGCCATATGAAAGTAAACTAATTTCCCTCTTCTTGATAGCAGTAAGATGGTGGGTGGTGATAGTTTATTTGTTTACCTTTGCAACGAGGATTGACGCATTGATGGCCACATCTTAGATAGTCTACCAGATTCTGTGGAAGCTCGTTTGAGGAAAAGGGTACCTTTTTTACTTTGATACTTCTCGCTGCGATTTCCAGTAACGAAGGTGGGTTGTACATCATTTGTCTGACGAATTTGTTTACCAACGGATTGTCCCGAAGACTCAGCTAAAATAACATCAAGAAAAAAGCCTTTTTAAATGAAGACAAAAATTTTGTAAATTGAAAACAAACAGAAACAGAAAACATTTCCCAATTATGTACAAATAAGGAAACAATATATTTTTCTGCTTCTTATTTTTGTTTTTTTACCTCCAAAAGATTCCTCAGTTTAATCAACTCTACAGGTAAAGCAGTAATACGATTGCGATGTAGTAAAAGGCTCTTCAATTGCTTCAAATTAGAAACAGATGTGGGAAGTGATTCCAAACGATTGTCACACAGAACAAAGACTTTGAGCTGAGTAAGTTCTCCAATTTCAAAGGGTAGCTCGTTGATGAGATTGCCTCCCAGGTATAAAATCTCAAGCTGTTTCAGTGCACGAATTCCTGTGGGAACATTTGAGATTCTATTGCCTCCCAAGTGGAGTATTTGGAGGGATGTGGAATCAAGTATTTCAAGGGGAATTCTGGACAGTAAATTGCCACTCAGGTTCAATTCTGTGAGTCTAGTCAAGCGGTGCAAATTTTTGGGAAAGCTACTCTCTTCCAAAAGATTATTTCGTGCAGAGATTGTTTTGAGATTTGCAAGGTACGTTATACAGTCTGGAAATTCAGTCAGCTGGTTATTTGATAAATCTATTTGACGAAGATTCCTATATCGAGCGACGCTATCGGGAATGGTCAATATAGAATTATTCGTTGCCAATATAGTTTCCACTGAAAAGTAAACCTTTGATGGTTGATTTGCCAAAGCTTCTGCCAAGTCATGACTTTCCATTCCAGTGAACGAGTGATCCAAGATGGATGGCCCCGGCGAGCCTTGAGCTTCCAGCTCAGTTTCATCCTCCCCTACGGCATTCTGGTAACTTGTGGAAGTTGACGACGTCGAGGCATTGGAAGACGAGCCGTTTG
>JAITYZ010003824.1:0-16043 GCA_027744595.1 Paronellides praefectus
GAAACAAAGTGTAGACTTTTTTTTTAATTCAGACACTGTACGGTAGAAGTCGTGTAAATACACTTATCAGATGCTTTACCTAAACTTGTTGGTTTCATTCATACCTTGAGTCAGGTAACCTGACTCTTCTGACATGTCCAGAGGATTGGCAAAAGGTAAAAACTAAATCTAGTTTTTCTTTGTTACTTTTTAATCCTAGTTTCTTTGACCTCTGCTGCTGCATATAATATAGAAATATATGCTCGATAAAATTCTAAGGATTAATGCATGAATGATTAATGTTAAAAATCACCCTAGGTTGTGACTATTAAAGCGTGTGGTATGTTGTTCGTAAGGGAGAGAATATAGCAAAAAAAACAACCAACTTCTCATATTTTCTATAATATATGTATTAAAAAATCAAATCGTATGATATTATCAACAACCTTTGTAGCAACATTTTTAGGGTCACAACAAGTTTTACTTCACTTTTACAAGAAAAAAAATAAGCAAAAACCATACCCCGTGACTTTTCTTCTAATAAATAGCTGTACCAGAAGTAAAGCAAATAGATAAAAAAGTAAAACAAAAGGATGTTTCTTCCTCTTAAAAGTTTGCATTTCTATTTACTTTACAGATAGATAGATTAAAGGAAAAATAAAAACAGGTTTTTGAAGAAGAAGAAGAAGAAGAAAGAAAAAAACGGGAAGTTCATTGTCATGGACTTGTGGGTAATTTACCCCATCACTGGACGCATCTTTCACACAAACAATCGCACCTTTCAAAAGGGTGGTTGCTCTCTGCCTCTCTCGCTCTCTTTCTTTCTCACTGATTTTAGGGGTGTTTTTTCGAATTTAAGTTGGAAAAATAATAATTATTAGGGAACATTTAACACCATGAAAATTTTTACCTTAATTGCCGTGTTATCCGCTTTTGTTTCCTCGGAAGCATACTTTAACATTCAGATAGAGGATTTCAAGCCGACATGGCCCCGTATAAATGCTTCTGATTCCAATATCCCTGAATCCCCCAGTGGTCAAGAGGCTGCATTTCTTGAAGGCCAAACTGAGAACCCGGAAAGCAATGGAGCATATTTCGATGAAGTTGCCGGTGTTGGTACGGGGCCTGGAGGTGCTGCTATTGCAGGATCATCTCCTAATGGTAAGTTCAAAATTATATGTTATTTGTAATAATCCAATAATAATAATCTGAGGTAAAAAAATCCGTGAAAATTTTGTAATCATTTTGTGTGATAGCCAGCTTATTAATGTTTTCATTTTTAGATAAGCGTCAGCCAACAAACCCAAATCCTAATGTAGGTGTGGATGGCCGAGCTGAAGATCTGTCATATGGATACACTCCCGGCTACTGTCGTTGCATTAATAAATATTACTGCTTTGGAGCAAACTACCAGCGCGAGCGCGTTCAGCGGGCTGTGAACACTGTAAGCAATTCATTTAAATTCCTTTTTTTGGCCCCTTAATCCATGCAATTATCAATTTGGTTGTATTAAAAACCAGCCCCCATGCCGAAACAGGGATGAAGTTATGTGCTGCCTTACTAGCGGACCCGGCTGTGGAGTGCCTGCTAACTTTCCATATTTCAATCCGTACCCACTTTACGGAGAGGTATGTATACATAATATAGCTAAGAAAGCTACTTTTAAAAGCATGTCAAGTTATAAGATCTATAATGTTATGTTCATTGTTGTACCAGGCAAACTTTGGAGATCATCCATGGACATCTTTGGTAATGGACGTGAACAACCGAGTAATTTACGGACTGGGAATAACGGTTGCATGGAGAATAGTCATTACAACTGCCCGAAATGTTGCAGGTTATTCGTAAGTTGATTAATAAAAAAAATCCTATACTATTTTACAAGCTATCATAAAGCGTCATTTTCAGTAGACCTGAATTACAACTCAACTTAATTTTGCAATCTTTACAGTGGAAACAGTCTAAAAGTACGCCTTGGCGAGTGGGATTTGTCATCCAGCGATGAACCCTTCAAACCTCAAGAGTTCCCCGTGAGTGAAGTCATCATTCATCCCAAGTTCAATCCCAAAACCTTCCAAAATGACATTGCCATTTTGCGACTAGCCTCGAATGTGGACTTGAGTTCCGTTCCCAGCATCCGTTCCGCTTGTCTAGCTCGGCCCGAGGAAGCGTTTAAATACATTGGAGCCAAGTGTCTTGTCGCTGGCTGGGGCTCTCAGCCATCAGCAAAGGAACGTAAGAAAAGGCAGGTGAACGATCAAACCGGAACTGGATCATCCGGATCTCAAAGTCGTAATATTCTTAAAGAAGTGGACATGGAGGTTTTGGATGGCCAGGTATGCCAGGAAGCTCTACGTAGAAATGTTGGAAACCCTGAATTTTTCTTGGATCAAACAAGTTTTGTTTGTGCGGGTGGGGATTCCGGAAAAGGACTTTGTCGTGTAAGTCCATGTTTTTTCTTCTTTCTTTTGTATTTCTTAAAAAAAATTCATAAATAATTACATTTTAAAAAATTTATAGGGGGATGAAGGTGCTGCTCTAGTATGTCAAGAAAGAAAAGACGCTCGTTACACTCTCGTGGGCATGGCCTCTTGGGGAACAACTTGCGGTCAAAGTGGCTTTCCCAATGTGTTTACAAACATTGCCAACTACTATGACTGGATTAAAAGTGTTGAACCTGGAATAGGACAATAAAAATAAACAGCTATCAACAACATAATAAAGTCATCACAAAACACATTCGCTTATCAACAGCACACATGTTTTGCACTCATTATTGTCATCATCAGTGATCTAAACTTATTATTATTGTTAACTTATTTATTTATTACCATTTGAAACTTTTTGGGGTCTTAAAAAGAATGATATAGTAAAAACAATCATAATTGACATAAAATGTATTATATACTATTATTATTAATTGAACATTTAGTTATTACATTTTGTTACGTAATATCTAGGTACACAAAAAAAAACGAGAAAAAATGTATGGATAGATGGGAGCGGTGATGCGATGGTGAAAGATAGACATATCAAACAACCTGCCATTTTTCATGAATATTTTAATTTTTTCACCATAAAACTATAAATATAGCATATTTTTCACAAATCAATTGATGAATAAGCTCGTTGAGAAAACAAGTATTATTTAATTGATAGCACCAAAGTGTCTAAAAAGGCCACAGAATAAAATATACGAGACCAGGTGCTGAATTACTGGAACGCAAAACAAAAGGCAAAAGCCACAAAAAAATGAAGGGTTATTATTAGGAAGCAAACATGTTTTTTGATCATTCTTTTGCGTGAGTCAAGTCAAATGAGATGAAGTTGTGGGTGAAATGTGATGTAATATATTTTTTGAATGTCCAGTTGCCACACAGTCTGGCGTGCACAGCATACTCAATCAACAAGTTCACTTGACTCTTCTTCTTCTTCATCTTTTGGTGCAACTCTCCTCTCCATCTCTTTTCGCTAAATAGTAGGTATATAATGTCAGTCGTGGTACCCCATAAATACTTCGACCCATTCATTTAATTATGAAGACTCCCTAAATACATTCCCCCACCCAGCTTGTAGTAAAGTTTACACAAGACAACATTTGTCGTAAAAAAATACATATTAATACATAGGTCCTATATAATTACTAATCACCATCTCATCGCCATAGTTTTTTCTTTTCTTTTTTTTTTGCAAAATATATAGGTATGTATATATTTTGATGAACAACACGAAACTTTATTTTAATAAGTACGATCAAGAAAATAAACGTAAAAGACTCGTTTTCTTGAATGAAACTTTTCCCTCTTAAAATAAAAACAAGCTAATTATCCCATTTATACAGAGACTCCAGCAAAAGAAGATCGTGGTGATTTACTGGTTTGGTTTCATAATTTTTTTTCTTCTCTCTGTTTCTTGAGTTATAATTATGGTGATATGGTGATGTGGTGTAAAATGATGTAATAGATCGCACGTTGTTATGAATGAAGTTTCTTTTTTTTATTATTTCATTCTAAATACTAAAATAAAAAAAGACTGGATTTACTGGATAAAATGTACGTGAGCCATGAATGCTTGAATGAATACTAATATAATTATAACTATTTTAAGGAGCCCCTGATCCTCACCCATGTTCTCAGGTGCGCAGCATTATGGCATGATAAAAGATCATTATTAAAATCAAGTCGCGAGTCAGGTCATGATTAAAAATCAAGAACTAACTAAAATTCCACATTTTTTTTAAAGATTTTCTTTTCTTATCGAATCTTCCAATAAAATGAAGAAAAAAATAAAGAAAACCAAGTCAGTGTGGTACTGGTAGTAAGAATAATAATAGTCACATGAGTATAAGTATTTAAACAGGTAATATTATTAATAATCGATTCATTATTACATTAATATGCATACATGCTTCTGCTAGTACCTATAAACACACACGATTCATCTTGGATAATAGCCAGTGATAAATGATTAATTAGGTGCATAAATAAAAAAGTAGCGGGGATTCTCAATGGATTATTACAACAATAACAACAACAACAGCGACAGCAATAACCATTAAAGCATGTAGTTAATTAATATTGATAATGATAATATACCTACGTATTTAGGTATTACAATATTATCATCATAGCTTATTTATTGCAGCAGGTTTTACTATGGCAGTCGATGATATTGTAATTATGATTGTCTCACGATCAACTGCATGAATTTGGTTGCAATTTTAGACTTTAATTCAGTATTCCGATATTTTTTAATTATTTTCTTTTGTATTAAAAACATATAATGGATTAAATTTGACATATTTATGTGTGCATTTCCATACTAATTTGTTCCATCATTAACAAGGTATATAAATACAAATGGTTTTCAAAATGTGTGTTTTTCATGGCGCGAGCCCTTCAACAGATAAAAATGGACATGGATATCCAACAACTTTTATCCAACTCAAATATCAATGTTTACTTAATTAAAACTGGCAAATTGTTTGAATGAGTGAGATCACTCATGATTGACTATTGATGAGGACGGTCATCAGTTTAATAGGGTATATATTTTTGCTTACAAGTTAACCATATATTTTTATCATGACTATAATATTTGCAAATGCACGGTATATATTATGTATACCCAATACCAATTAAATGATCAATAATCAATAACAATAATAATAATAATATTGCGTTGTGACTTGGTTAGGTAAAATTTAATTTGAAGGTGTGTGGAAGCCAGTTTTTTTAACGAATAACAGCAGTCATACTTACACAGTTTCTATGAATCACTTAAACATTTAGATAAGAAATATATATGACCGTAGACAGACTTTGAAGCCTTGATAAAAGAACTTCTACCGTAGAAGCTATAATATACTACTAGAGACCAACCTACTATTCTTTTAACAATAATCAGTGTAAAGCTTCCAATTTAGCTACTCATTGTCTTTACTGAATGTTCAATATTCACGCTATTCATGATCATGATGATGATAGTACACTTATTATTTGTACCGAATCGGGATGAGCCTACAATTTACATGTATATACCTACATAGGTAATATAATGGGTTTCATTACATATATTTGTACATACTACCATTCCCTGACAGCAGACATTTTGATGTAAAAAACCAGTTTTCTCTCCAGAGAAGATTTGAGATTTATTTTGACTCAACCAACAAAGAATCCATAATTAACTCAAAACTCAAACGGAATCAGAAAATCATCATTTCGATCCTTACATCTCATTCTTCATTTTCATCATCATCATCATCAGAAGAAAAAAAAATATAATAATGCATTTAATTTATCCAGTTCTCTTCATAAATAGTCCCAGCATCACCACAAAAAAGGACAAACCGTTTATTTATTATTCAATATCATCATCATCGTCTTGATCCTCCCTCGCTCCCACTCTTAAAAAAATAAATTATTGCAATGTGAAGTCATGTCCATCATATTGAATTACTCATACTCAACCTCTTCTGCAATTTAATTGCAAGTGAGAATGCATAAATAAATAAACAATATAAACTACCTCAAAAGCAATTTTATATTTGATTGTTTGGTGATTTGGTTACATTAAAATAGAAGCAGAAATTTATTTAATATTTTTTTGTATGAAACACATTAATGTTTGTACTCGCTTAACTTCTGGTAAAGCGATTATTTGTGATGATTTTTGACCCATTTTAGTCATTTTCCAGCGTAGTAACAACCCTAAAAAATTATAATGCTGATTTATTCTTTTTACCCAACAGAATATTTTTTTAATCATTTTTTTTTGCTACCTAAGCGCTTGCTCTGATCCTACATCATCGTAGTATATCGTGCAATCGCCACAGGTGTCTAGATGTCTTGGTTTTTTTCAAAACCTTTTTTGTTTAACTGCCACACATCCTGCATTATGCAGACACAATTCATCTTCAAAAATGAACCTTAGACAAACCGACGTCGACCACGAAGATGATGATGCTGATGATGATCAGACGATGATATCACAAATTACAATTTACACGGCATGCATAATATGCTATACGACCATTTTCCTTTTTTTCACCATATTCTTCAGACACCTTGTACGTACACTACCATCCATGCATAATTAATTAGCTACTTAGGTAATTCTATAGATTCAATATTTTAAAATGTCAAAATCCGCTGATAAAAATCTTGAGCAGTGCCAACTGGGCAACGAACGACATATAATATGCATAGGTAAATACATATAAAAACACGGAGTTTACTTAAAACTGTGAAGAAAATTTGTATTTTTTCACCCTAAATTTCCTTTCCACAAAAGTAGAAAATCTTGTCTGCCTAGACCAGTAACCAGACTACATAGACGCCAGACACAAAGTATTATTTATTCCTACACATGCAAATTTTTAACACACACACACATAAATACATATAAAATTCCGTTGTCCATGTTTATCTATTTATGACCCAGACCGGACGGACCAGAACCATGATATCTTGTAAACCTGGTTTTGTAAAATGTTACGCTATTTTTAAATTTGTTGACTGGAAAAATTGAAGTAAAGACAAGCAACAAACCTCTTTTTGCAATGCTTACTATTAGCTTGACATTGACATTATTTATTTTTATTTTGTTGTTTTTAGCTACCTACATGACCTGCCAGCATGCATGAATCGCATGCTGTAAAATTTCTAGTACTAATCCATCACCTCTAATTTTTTTGTCATTTTTTATAGCTTTGGGGCAGTGCGGTGGCATCCTAAAACCACATGACATCGACATGACTCTTTTTCAAATTTCCTTTTTTTAATGTTCCCGTTATTAATAACATTACTAAATGTTTTTTTTGCGTAGATACAAACAAATAGTATGCTTGTTACTTGCAATGAAGCAATAATATTTTTTATGAAAGTCAAGTCAATCAACCACGTCAACATTATCATGTTGTCATGTTCATGTCATTCCAGGAAAATAAACTTTTTTTATTATACTAAACGTGTAATAATATAAATGTCAAAATGTTATTTTTTACCGAGAGTAGCCAATATTCAAAATACCTTTTTCTTGCAGTAAAGTAAACTTGACAAGTTGAATGATTCGGCGGCAAACGTTGAGTTGTTGAGTTAACGTAATTTGAATTTGAATAATAATATGACCTTTTTGACTCACGCGCTGGATTACTTACATTCCTGTTCCAGGTGACCGGATTTTCTGGATTCTGTCACGAAGTGTGTACTGTGCACAGGTGATAGGTAGGTTGTTGAGTTGGTCAGTGGTCACTGACCAGTTGTGGAGACCATTAACTTTTATTGACTTTGCAGCTGCAGCCGTTTTAAAGTTATACAGCTTTTTTATAGAAATTATCAATAGCTATTTTTCTAGTCTTGAGAATATTCACATTAATGACATTACGTTATCTGACTTGACAAGTTTTAATCGCTAGTTTTTTGATGACATCTGCCCATACATCTGTAATCGGTTGTGTTTAATGGCAAAAAGAGATAAGGTAAGAATTTCGCCCCCTCCCCCTGCAAAAAAACATTTGCGGTATTTTTTTTGGATACTAATAGGTTAGCTCGACATATCAGTTCAAAATCCCAGATTTATTTTTTTGTTTGGAGATATTTGAAGTTGATAAATGACATTAAGTACACATACCTATTCACATTACTAGATAATAATTTTACACTAAAAAACAGGTTATGTATTTGAATTTGAAATTAACATTGAACAAAATAACACAAGAAATGTTTCAACGTTTACTTTTTTTAACCGCGATTGAAGGATTTTGTCGATGTGTGGAATTAAACAAAATAGATAAATAAGTGAATATTTACATTTGAAGAAATAATCATTAATCCACCTGTGTGTATTGTAATTACTTTCAGCTATAGCTGCAGGTACTACTCAACAGGTATTAGCCATTTAAGCCATTTTCTCTAAGAAAAACCAAGAACCAAAAAAAAATAATACAATATTTCAAGAGAACTTATCAAACGCAAGGGTAATAACGACCGTGTTTACTTACATCATACTTTTCAAAAAAAAAAATTCTATAAAAATTCTGACGTTCTTGTTATGAATATTAAAAATAATTATTGCATATCTTTTCAAAATATATTTGGCATATATTATCATCTCTTTACTTACTTTCTTCTTGTTTCTTCTTATTACTGAAAATATCAGCAGCAAGGGTTGATAAATGTGAATGTAATCTCGGTTTTTATGAAGATAATGATGATGAGTAACGCTCTTTTCTGCTGCTGCTGGAGAGTACAAGGTACCACCTGGGTTCATACATGATCATCATCTTTATCATCACACTTTAACACTCGTTTTTAATGACTTGATAAAAAAAATATTATGAGGTTGTTTTGTTCATTCATAATTTTTTTTTTTCAAAAAATATATATAAAAGCAACTTAACAACATGAGTAAAGGCAGCTTATCAGTATAATAAAAATACAAAACAGGTAAGGAACAACATACATGGATCATTTTTTTATTATTATTATCGTCATCATCATCAGACAAGTATAAACTTGTAGAGTAGTGTACAGGTGCACACCACACAGGTGTAGTAGTATCAGGTCTCAGGTGTCGTTTTTTCCCAATTCAGGTCCCGGTCCCACAGAGTCTCTTCACATCTTCGACATATTATGTTCTCCTTGATTATTATGATTATGTAAATGACTACAAGACAGGAATTGCATGTAGTACACCACAACCTTTTTTTCTCTTGATTACCTTTCTATACTAGCAGATTTTTATGTGTTTTCTGAAAAGTTGTAAACTGTTAGCTGACTTTGTTTTGTTGTTACATGCAAATAAAAAAAATCTGCAAAAATCTGCAAAAGATAAGTCTCAAAAAAATATGTATCATCCTCATCATATCGAGTCGAGTTTTTTTTTCAAGTTTTTGGTTTATTTTACTTTTGCAACAAATATTAATGAATGAAAGTTATGCCATTGACCTGGTAGGAAAAACAGAAGAAAAGAAGAAGAAAAATATTATCGTGAAAAGTGTGGGTTCAACCAAAAATGGTAATAATAATCACGATGATGATGATGAGTTTAGTGCCATGTCAAAAAACTTAAAAAGTTGAGCTCAGCAATCAACCAGAAAACTCGTGATTATTCATGATAAGTGACATGAAAAGGGAAGTATTTTCTTTGTTTTCAAAGGTTTTGAAAAAGGATTGAAGTAAGATTTTTATGGTAAATAATCTCTCATTAATTTTCTTTACTTTGAACCGCTTTACTTGATTTCAAACTATTTTTGTGTACAGTAGTGGCTACGCTTCATTAGAAATTGATCGGCAAGTTAAAAGTAATCATGTTACTTAATGATGGTGTAATGTTAGCAAATTTGATTTTAATCAAAAAAAATCTTTATAATTTTTTCGGGGTTTTAAACAAAAAAAAACGCGTTACTTGAACGCTGTGGTAGGTGGATTGGATATACAGACATTGATGATTCTGTGAATCACGCTGTCAGATCATATCGGAAAGATGTTTTTTCCGAGAAGCAGTTTAAAAATACGCAAATATTTTCTATTTTTATTAAATCGATTGGTCTGACCTAATGATAATGTAATGTAATGATAATGACGAGCTGGGCTAGTATCTACCAAATAACAATTTGTTGTACTTTTCATTTTTTGCCATATTTAGTGCGCTCACAAGCTCACAATCAAGCTGTACTGAACAAGTAATATGACTTACAGCAAGAGTATGATTTATTTAATTATTTTATAATCAACTTGAAGAAAACAAGGTAAAACGCAATCATCATTTTCTAAAAATGGATCGACAAATCGAATTAACGTGAAACAAGTTGGTTACCTGATGTGATGTGATAGCCCATAGCTTTTTTTCTTTTGTACCTTGCCTTCCAACTATTGCAATTTTAACTTTCCATCAAACACGTTAAATTTGTCAAATGCCAAGTATTTCTCTACCTAAATCATATGCTTACCCGCCTTAATAACGCAACTCAGTAGTATGAATAGCCCTCATACAATCCAAATCATGTTGCACCGATTCCTGCTATTCTAGATTTCAAACTATTATATTGGGCACTTGTATAACAATAATACAAATTTACTAGTGTGCAATAAAATAATAAACTAGCCTAAAGTTTGGTCAGTACCGTTGACCCTCAAAATCAGCCAAAACAATCAACGGGAAAAAAATTTGCGAAGTCCTTGCGTGTACAAAAAAAAACCTGTGTGCTTACTTGCTAATTATTTGATAGATGCAAAAAATTAACTGCATTATTAGAATAGATGTGATAGGTTCATGTGTGTATAGTGAAGCACTATTAGTGGTGATGCATCTTGTCTATGAAATTGTAGGCAGCAGCTAGTTGGTGAATGATTTTTAATATTTCAATTTCAGTGGTCCTAAAATGCCAGTTTATCTTATCATCAAGTTTATCATAGTTTTACCCAAGACAAAAAAAAGTAATAAGTTATTCGTAAGACGATAGGGGTCATCATAAATTTTAAGACAAATTAGCATTTTTTTTACAAAACAAACAAAACTTGCATTCCTCTTGTAAAAAATGGGTTTATATTTTCTGCAGAAAAACATTGTAATGAGGTGCTGAATTCATCATTTAAATTTTTTTGTTGGATTCTAACAAAATATAAATGTTTTCTTATTTTGGTTCGATTCACTTTTGGTTTTGAAAAATGACAGCTCAGTAAACAAAAAAAGTTTGTGCAAAGTTCATAGCTCACATTAGTGGCCTCTGCAAAAAAAGAACTGCAATTTTTGCAAAAAAAAACCCACAACTGATCTTAATCTTGATTTGCTGATGAGATGAAATCATATGAGTCATATATTTTATTCACCTTTGGCGGTCCCTGACTTGACAATTATTCTTACTTGTTTGTTTGCTCACATCTTGCATAAGGTATTTATTCTTTTTAAATGATTTTTTTCCTGCTTAGGATCCAACCCTCCGGCCTCCTCCGCTGACAACCACTAAATGGTCATATTATGATAATAAGGTGTATACCTATATATTATGCTTGCATAGATAGAGCAATAAATTTTTTCCCCATGTTTGTTTATTTTGGTCAAATGTCTCATATCAAATCACCCCCACCCTGGAGCAATTTTGGTATTGTTAACTAAAAATTGGTCATTCTTCCGATTCTTCCGCCGAAAACTTATGAATAAGGCATGAGGGGTGGAGATCCTTGAAATCGATTAAAAAGACTTCCCATTGTTATCATTACTATTATCATTATTATTGTTATTATTACATTATATTTGACAAATTAATGTTGTACTTGACTTGAAAGGACAGTGTATTAAAAATTCAAAAATTTGGAATAAATCCCAGAGACCTACGTAAAGAATGAAAGTAAGGTGCGTAAAAAAGGAGCAAAAGGGCAGCAGTAGACTATAATAGACTACATTATTATACCCACACCTACAACAGACCATCTTAAGCAATGTCAAAGCCAAGTCAAGTCAATGGTCCACGGTGTCGTCCACGCGCCACCAACCACCACCGTCAACATATAACTCAACTCATTAATTCATTAGCCCTTTTTAATGGGAAGATGCATAATAATTTCTTTCGTTTTTATGAATAATATTTGTTCAACCCTTTCATAACACCACGACTACCGCACCATTATCATCACACACCACTTTTTGTATAATATGCATCTATACGCTTTTCAGCTCCTTATACCTGTGAATAATAAGCTTGTCCCGTGCCGTATGGACAAACAAAGTTTTGATGTCTCTTGCATTTACAAAGGAAGAGGATTTATTCAGGTTCGTCTTTGTATGAAATGCTAGTGGAATCCTGTGTAATTAGGTGTCAAGTTATCATCCCATCGCATAAATCAAGCCGCTAGGCTCTTTGTATAAAATTCCACCTACAACGCCTCGACTTTCACAAAGAAGATGACTGTAGCATATGGCGAGACATGTTTTTTTGAACGCAATGTTGCATTTAAATTATGACCACATCCCTTTATTTTTTCATTACAAAATATGATGGAATTATTATGGCGATATACTTTTCCAATAGTATAATTTACTTTGGTTTCCGCTCATCTGATGATTACCATCACCATTTCCCACCAATATTTTCATTAATTTTACCTAAATGGATAATGGGTTTGTGAAGTGCCTATTTATAATAATGTTATTATTATTATTATTATGACAACTAGAAATTAGGAAGTGGTAATTTAGGAAATTTTGTTTCCAAGTCCAAGTTCATGGGCAACTGACATTGACATTGACACTATCATAATGGGAAATATTTATACAGCATTTAACTCTCTACTTGTTATTATTTATAATAATGCACTTTTGTATTCATGCCTACAAAAATGGAATTATATTTTGCACATAAATATAGCATACGTATACGTATGTGCCCAAGCAAGCCCCTTTTCCGAAAACATGTATACCTATGTGTAATGAATATTTAAAATAGATAAATAAAATTTAGATTTAATCTGTAATTTTGTAGTTGTAACAATAACAATAATAATGATAAGCAAAAGGAAGAAGAGCCATTGCCTTTTCCTCACCCATTAAAATCGCAAAATTGTCAGAAAGATCAAAGAAATGGTTCTTGCACACGCACAGTAAATAAATTTAATAATCTTTTCTTCTTCATCATTTCTTTTATAAAAAAAAGGTTTAACGTCATCTTGCCATGTTTATAAAATAGATTTACATTGTAACAAATTACATTAATTCTCAAAACAAGGTGACCTTTTCTGTCAGTTTGCAATATTTGTCGGATTTATACTTTCTTGCATATTTTTTTTTTGCTCAAAACACATTTGTTACATTCACGCACTCGTATAAATAATTATAAACGCGTGCATACTATATTGTACCGTATCAAATCTTGAAGCAATGACGTAAATTTTAAAACTGTGACTGAAATTTTTCTTCAAAAAATACGTTTTTTTGGCTATAAAAAGAGGGTTTTCATAAAATGAGCTATTGACAGGTGGCAGGTGCATTACTTCTCATTAGTACACATTCCGTGTGAAATAGAACCTTTTTGAACCTCGCCATATTTGTCTTGCATTTCTTTTAAAAAAACAGTAAATTGTTTTGCGCGTGTATGTGTTAAAACGTAATGTACAATGACGTATCTTTATTTTATTTGTAACAACTTAAATAATATATCATAATTTGCTTAATACACAATACACACACACTTGCACAAGTTATCAATGTACGTAACATAAAACCCACAGTTTTTATCTTTTTGTTATGATGACGGGGTTGGGGTTGCGTTGCAGAATATTTTATAAATCCTTTTTTTATAAAAGAGGACTGCTGACTGGAGGGAGAATTTTTTTCTTCATATTTTGTACTTATTTTTATTTTAAATCGTGAATGTAATGTGAATCATTAATAGATATATTTACTGTTTCTCACACTACATAACTCATTAACATGATCATTTTTGACTGTTTATCCATTCTTGATTCCTTTTGAAAAGAGTAATGATGAGAGATGAGTTGAGCTGATGAAGAAAAATATAAACCAACAACAAGCAACGCAGCATGCAAAAGTAACGTCTGCGTTGAATATAAATGAGTTTTGCGTTTGCGCTTCTACTACTGCTGCTGATATGATGATGTCAGAAAAGAGTCAATAGTGTCAAGCAAGATGGTGTGTGTGTATGTCTATTTCTCAGACTCCTGTGTCATCGTATTAATTTTTTTTACCCCCTCCCCATTATTTAAGTCTTCTTTTCCATTCACAATAAAAAGCACGTAGACATGGATCGTTTCGTAAATTGCATTTCACAAATTTGCGTTGAATGATATATGTTGGTGCTAAGAAGGAAAAATAATGCGGATTTTTATGGATCACTGTCATCATACTTATTTTGTTGTATTTAAGATTTGTGGTGGCAAGTAGAAATAATGTCAGATTGGTGCACTTACTTACTTGCATGTGTTCCATAATAACAACCTGATTCAAGGTTTTAATCATTTCATTAACTTTTTTTAAAAACTCGTTTGCAGTTTTGTAAATACAATAAACAAGAAGAAGATCACTCTACCTCTGTATCAATGTTCTTCCCTTGCTGCTCAGCAACCAGAAATCAAGGCACGTTTGCTTTTACGTTTCTGGATTCTGGATTTGATGAGATATGGATTTATTATTAAACAATTAAAAAAGATTGCAAATGATATATCAGAATGCCAAGATGTGTCTGTCCGTGTGGCATGTGTCATGTGTATATCTCAAAAACTGTAAGGAGCTCTGACTGGGCAAAAAATGGGTACATTGGAATACTTTGGCATAATGAACACATTACCCGCTTAACATTTCGCATCCCCACCACAGGTGGGAAGAAACGTGAGTACTTAAATATAAAGTTGCAACGTTAAAGCTAATTTTTTTACTTTTACTTTTTCCTTTAATTTCCCGAATACACTCGTCTCGTCTGCAGGCAGACTTGTGACTTGACTTGTTGACCGAAATTGCTACTATTTTGCTTTGGCTGTCTGCTAAATTACTTAAGAGAACAGAGCCGCAGAGTAGGACTTTAAGTCACGACCGCATCGCACGACACGGAGAAGAATATGACTGCTCATCACTTGCTAAATGATGCGCAATAGTTTAATCTATCTGTTAATAATACTATTAATATTAGCAAAATGATAATAATGCGAAAATAATTGAAAGCAAATTTAACAAAAAACTACTTATAATGGTATTACCTAAAACATAATTATGCATTCCTTTTTTTGCTGATAGTTTATCATTCGATTTTGATTTTATAGTTTAGAGCTTGCATTGTGTAGGAGTGTACTTGAGTAGCGCGCCACCATGAAGTTGTATTAAAATATTACAATTTCATACTATGACTTTATGACGTATGTATATCCAGGAATCATGGACCATGATATTCAGCTTTAAATTGAGAAGTAATGAAAAATCTTGATGTGTCCAAACGTCCAAATATTTATAAAGCATTTTATAGGAAACTACTCACTTCACGTTGCCATAGTACCTATTTTCCACATTACTATGCTTGTGAGTTTTACACATTATTTCTCACATAAGCATGAATGGATTTAAGGTTTCCCCGCCTCAGCCTCTATACAATGTACAAGTTATCGTAAGGTTAATTATAGGACGAGGTCTTGGCATCCGGTTTCTCTGTTTTGCCTAGAAAAATCATTGTTCTACGCAAAATGGTTTGCAGGGATTGCAACTATTCAAAGTAACTACATACTTCAAATTATCGACCGGTGGTACAGACTGAAATTAGTGGATAAACATTATTTTACGCCCACCTATTAAAATGACAAAATCTATACAATTAATTAATAAATAAACTACCTGTCCGATGCAATACTCACTGCTACTGCTGTAAGGAGTTGCGGTTTCTGACGAACTGCAGAAAAATGACTACAAACAACGTGATTTTGCTATTGAAAATAACAAATAATATGTACATAATATGTACTACATATTGCATATGTGCGTTATTTGCGTAGCTCAAACAAAGTGTAATTTCTACCGCACGTACGGTATTTTCATTTCTTTGTCCAGGTGTATTCTGCACTGGG
>JAITYZ010003825.1:0-10236 GCA_027744595.1 Paronellides praefectus
CTACAAGGCAAATCATTATGCACGTAAATTCTTAGAGCCTTTGCTAACATTGTTTTGAACCAAATTTAAACTGAAAGATTTTGTAAATTTACCTTTATTGCGACCGCTTAACAGAAACAGGCGACATTCTCGAATACGTAAGAAAATACCAATTCCTCCACCGCAAAAGTACGCATGATACGTACAAGCACCCATGCTCTCTTTCTTAAGCTCCTGCTGGCAACAATAACTCTGAAACACAAGATGTAACAAATATCAAGTATAATTTCTTTCAATTTTCATTTCCATTTCGATTCATGAGACAACGACGATATAAAGTTTCTTTTTACCTGAGAGCAGAGAATTTCACCACAAATCAGGCACATAGTTGGCATTCGCGAATCGTGCGGGTACTCAATGGAATTGTATTGTATTCTTGCAAGGTAAACATGTGGTTGTTTATCAGTTTACTTTCCGGTTTCCGGTGATGAAGGGTGTAATAACGTAATAATTATCTTGCTTGCAAGACTTGTTTGCATGTGAATGTTTACACATTACAATAAAGTTGCATGACCTGTTCTCTAGTTACTTGTCATTTTCTTGTTAATAGTTAAGCGTTGGTTTATTTCTTTCGATTAACTGAGTTTACTATGGAGTTTTACTATTTCCAACTAAGAAGGAATCTCCTTAATGATTGTCAGGATAAACTTTTCCAGCTTTTACATAGTATGTACTGCAACATGTGCAATTCTTAATTTATTTAACTTCTCTTTTTTAATATTGATATAAACTTTTAAAATCGAATTTGGTTTACTACTTCTTATAATAAAAGATCGATAAATATGCGTGTACGATTGACGATAATTTTCAGTCAGGATTAATTTACTTTGCAGCTATGTCTTTTGCGAAAAGTGTAGCTACAACACGAGTAGTAGTAGACCTGTGGTCTTATTATGATTATAGCTTAGCTTCAATGATAATAACTCAATAATGTTGACTAGTTAATAGGAACATGAAATTATATATAGTACTTGTAAGTCATTTAAATTATTATTATTATTATTATGCTACACGGTAAACTGTTTGTACTGTTTGGTATTGAACAAGCGCATTCATTTGTCATGATCAAATACATCATTTATTATTATCATTCTTAATTTAAAACCTTGTGCGAGAACGTCTTACGGAATAAAAAAAAAGTTAAATATTTAAAACCCCATTCTAAGTCGTTTCGTGTTTTTGTATGCATATACCAATAAGTACGATGGAAAATGATTTTCGTCCTTTACATGGATCAAAATCAGGAACATTAATTGAATTTATTTTTTATATTTAAAACAATAAATGCCACCATCATAATTTGCACTATTTTATCCAAAAATATGTTGATATATTCAAGATAAATTCTAATGACGACATTTAAGTTTCTTGATATTCAGCATGTAAGGCGACATGGAGAAACACAAACAAATGTGTTTTAACTTTCAAATTAGAGATGAATGTGAAGTGTATACCTGCAGACATACTTCCCGGACTGTCGCCAAAGGCATTTGTTTTATTCAACAAATTGCATCAGGCATCAGTAAAAAAAACGATTGTCGAGAGGAGATTGAGCGTGGATTGCATCACAAATAAACTTAAAGGAGTCGCATTGACGAGGATTTTTGAATCAATAAGTAACCAAACCCTATCATTGTTTTATTTTAGATCTTTTATTTATTTTTCAAATAATACATAGAAACATCACAAACAAATGCATGTCGAAATTGTGTAATTGTAATATTATGTAAAAAGTTTAAACGTGGCTACTACTTCTAATTACCCAAAAGTTGATTGTTGATATCGTTTGATTCTTGGTTGGAAATATACTTGAAAGTTTTCATTCCAGTTATGAGGTCGTCACTGTTGTTATTATATATATATATACATATATGTAAACTACAAAATGGTAAAAAAGAAAATAATAGTACATACATAGAGCAAAATAAAAACATAACTAGATTTTACACACACATTACTACTCTTTTCTCACATTATTGCGATTATCATCATAATAATCATCTGACAATTACGTAATTGAAATTTCCATCATTTATCATTAAAAGAAATACATTGTACAAGGAATTATTTTTCAATGTGTATTTTTATGTATTATTATTAAGTAAAAACTCATTATCATTGTAAAATCAATTTTTTTTTAATCAACCATGGTCATCACATGTTTTTTTCATAAACGTTCTACATTAGTCATTAATCAGTAACTATATGTTAAACATAAAACTTGAGTTTGTAGAGAAAATATATTTATTATGCAGACAGATTATCAGTATCAGGTATCTTAAATTATTGTTTCGAGTTGTTGATTGATGTAAAAACTTTTTTTTTGTATTTATGGTGATGGTGAAATAGTATAATCTTCTGCTTCTTCGTAGAATTAAACTTCTCCGTAACTTTTTATTTATTTTTATTCCTGATGGTTTTTGCAGGCACAGTCACAAGAGCATCGCTTGACACGCTTTTTCACGACATTATCCACGGAACGAGGACGAATCACTGGGATAGAAAACCAAAAAAAAATGGAAACAAATAAAACTCAATTTAAATAAACCCTGGATTGATTTATCGATATTTTTACCCATAAATATCATGAATTTGTGTAATTTTATAGGAAATGTCATATTTGTCAAGACCGGCTAGATTAGGCCCAGCGTTGTGAAACGGAAAATGATTTGAAATATTTCATATTTACTTATTCCCTTTATCCATTAAAATCTAAATAGTCATTTTCCCTCTCGTCTTGATGTCTCTACTTTGCTCTCTCGACAAAATAAATCAGTGCTTGTGATTGATCGCCAAAAAAACTATATGATATGCTTTTTTTCGTGTTGTGAGTTTTATCACTACTCACACAAGAGTGTTTTTTAAGTACATAGACGGAGTTGGTGGTGCGTAACTAATCGTGAAAATATTTTCGTCAAAGAAATAAAAAGTTTAAACATTATTGTTAAAAATTTGCAATTGATGTGCGATTTTCAGAATGAACGCATTAAATACATTTACTCCTGCTTCATCAAATATAATTATTATCGTAGTGCATAGTGTATCAACATCATCACATGATCATCATTGATGTGGATAAAATAATAATCCTAGGCACAAAATCACGACACTCTCTGTGTGTGGTATAATGGTTCAGTATAAAATAGCATTACTTATCATATAAATATCAACATAATAATTTTATCGTCTTTTCTTGCAAACGAATAAATACAGAACAGAGAGTGAGAGAAAAAAAATTTAGTCAAATGTTTCCGTCACCGTCACCACTTTTCAAAATTCATCATTATAATCATAAAACATCATTTTACAAAAAAGGGCACAAGCTTATTTTTTTTTGTTGAATACACTTAGCACAACTGACATACATACAATGCAAAAAGTCAAGTGATGATGACGGTGGTGGGGAACAAGTGAAGTGGATTGAAAAAGGGCCACCCTCTATCTCTCTCTCGGCGTGTTTTACACGAGCATTAAAAATTTAACTAAGATATAAGCACTGAGCACTTTTCCTTTTTAAAAATGAACAATGTCGTCCTTAAAAAAGTACCCATGTACGACCAAAATAATGGTGTAACATACACTTATTACATGCACCGTATCGCCGGCAACCATCTTCTCAATCTCAATCACCTTCTTGACTATCGATGCCATGTTTTTAACAGAATGTATTGAGGATTCATATTAAAGCGTTGTTACTACAAATAATGGTTTATCACGATATAACTTGAATAAAAGATGATCATAGGCAAGGAACGACACAAAGTGAAGCTTTAGTTGCTTTCTGAAAAATCTGTTATCAATGATAGCTTATCATTATCATCGTCAGAAACCTAAAACATCATAGTGTAAAATATATCATGAAACCTATAATATAACAATATTATTGCTATAATCGAGCAGAAAAAAATATTAACTATGCTAAAATATAATATTGCCATGGTAAAGATGATGAGCATTGAGACTAATAGTAATGATTTGAACCATTGACTACAACAGCGTACTCATGATTTTTTTTTAATTCTCTACTTTGAGCCATAAACCTTGTAACCTGCTGTCTTAAAAAAAAAGGTTTTCGCGGTGGGTTGTAGATGCTGAGTTTGAGCATAAAATATTTAGAGAAGATGAAAGTAATTATTTATTGTGCTCGTGTTCGGTTCAACTGGGCGCACTTTGCCATAATGACTGCCTGACATTATTAAGATTTATTATGAGCAGCAGTTATTATTATTATATTTTTTTCTGTAAAAAAAATGTCATGCTTTGCTTCGTTGCGCTCTCAGTAGGTATTCATAACGCAAGGTTTGAAAAAATGATTCTGACTTTGATATGCACACATTTTGTTGATGTGCTCCCTAGACTACCAACCTAAAGTTAAGTGCTGACACGCGTATGAAAAATAGGAAAGAAAGTACACTCAAATTAGTTGAAAGTTTTCTTTAGCTTGTCGCATGCTTTTGGGTTTTTTGCTTACCGTGTTGTACATGAGCTCTTGGCATGATTGGAATTGGATGTGGAACAGCTCTTTCCCGGATCTCAGCGGATTGGATCTGAGGTGGTCCTCCTGCTTGAGAAAAGTGGAATGGATGAGATGGGTCAGCAAGGAAGGGGAATTGTGCGTCAATGGAGGCAGAGTGGTGCATCGGTGTAGAGGCTTGTTGCTGCTGGGGCATTGGTTGATAGTGAATAGTGTGGTGGTGCTGAGGATTGGAATGAGGTGGTGAAACAACTGGGCCAAGGAATATACTCTCTGAGTTACCTTGACTGGTTGGGAGATCATCGAGGCCATTACCCTGACTACTGACAAGAATGGGAATCATTTGAGCGCTTAAACCAGCGAGTCCACCAAAAGGTCCGGAAGAAGATGAGGATGAAGGGAAAAGTTGATCAGATTGGGAGGAAGCAGAGAGAGGAATTGGGCCGATGATTTGGATTGGAACGGAAGAGGAACTAGCTGCAGCAATGGCTGACGCAAGGGTTTGAGCTGGGCTTGATTCTCTGACTCCAGATGATCCAAATGGCATTGGCATTGGGTGAGATTGGTGGTTATGATGGTTATGTGGATAATAATGACGAGAGGATGGTGGTGGTGGAGCGACCATCATGGTTTCCATGAAAGGAATACCACCTTGGAATGGTCCTTGGTGAGATGGTGGTGGTGGAGGAGGATGACGGTGATCATTTCCAGAGTCGCAAGAAATGGCCATCTTCTCTCCTGTGAAGTGCAAGTATCTTGGGTCGGTGGACATGTTGATGCCAAGAAGGGGGGGAAGTGGTTTGGACTGCTCATCAACGATTTCCTCGGCTTTCTTCTTTTCAATAATGCAGTTCATGTGAGATCTATGGTTCCTGTCGAACATATGCTGAAAAAAATACAAACATAAATCATTAGCAAGCTTCATCATTAAAATAAGTTTTTCATGCAGCACTGAAATCGTCGTCCCATTCCGATTGCATTCACATATTTTTATTACATCTATGCATGTGTTGCGCAATGCGACAATATACGCTCGTACATTTTTATTCTTTTTGCAAAAAAACTCCATTTTATCATTTCCATCTTCTCTTCTCTTATTATCTTAATTTTAGTCTTCCATGCAATCTATGGACACACCTGGTGCTCATCATTTTCACAAAAAACACTAGACTTTATAATTTTCATGGCCCAGTTACTCCAAGACAAAAATCCAGCCAGTTTCATTTTAAAACCTCTTTTTCTTAAAAAGCCTTAATGCTTGTAATCATGTTCATTACAATGGAAAATGGAAATTCCATTAGTGGTGAAGCAAGTAAGGAGGAGTAGGTGAATTGAAGAGGGAGTTTTACAGCTTCGTTTGCGTCAGTAAATGTTGCCAGCAGCACCGCCACAAAAACATAATATTTATGGTGCACCTAGTGCATGGTCAGTAGTCAGTCAGTGGTCACTGGTTAGTTACTGGCTCATTTTTTTCTAAAACTTTTTCTAAAACGTCTTTGGATGCAGATGAGAGCACACAAGAGCATAATATCAAGTATCCATGCAACCAAGGTCAACAGGCTACTACTTTTATAGCACCAACTTCACAACCACATTGCATGCTATTTCCTTGTACTCAACATCACAATCTGTCTATTTAAATGCCAAAATTGTTGATGAAAAATAATCCTGATGAATAAAGAAGTGATGAGTTAATATTATGTACATACACGAACACGTACATACCTCATCATAAGTTAACTTTCAGCAGATGGGTACAAAGTTTTATAGTAGATATGATGGTTATTTTTGTATCGAGTTCAACCCATACATAATTTAATACGTAACCTTTTAGTAGTAGCGACTATCAATGTGTTAAATGAATTTGAGGAGGAAAACTACTGGAAGATTTCTCAAGGAAGTCATCCTCTGATTAATTATCCTTTTGTTTATAAGTATGAACCATACAAAGTTGTGTACAAAAAACTGCTAACTTATTTTTAACAATTCATCCTGCATACCAAGTACCTTGTGACATTCACTTGTACAATATTATATATTGCAGAGTTTCCAATTGAAAATTTTATTACGGATTACAAAACTTATTATGTAGTTATTTTTAATATTTACATTAAATATTTTTTAAACAACAAGTTAATTGTCTCAGTCAATATTACGAGCTATCAGGATTGAAAGAAGAAGAACATGCATGAAGCATATATGAATGCATGATGATTTTTTTTACGACGACAATGGAGACTAAAGAGACTTGTTTCTCACGCTTTCTACCTTGCTTAAAAATTGAAACTCCTTCAAGTTAACCTAGAAGATACCATAATGCAACTTTGAAGAAAAGCAACTGAAATTGACACGAAATTAGCATAAAAATGAATATTGCATGTTGCCGTAAAAGGCATTTGGATAATAATTTATCATTAATGTAACGTTCAGAAAATACATAAAAAAATATCGACGTCTTGTTACAAATAATAACATAATAACAATAATAACATGAAAAGGTGTAAAACTGCTATAAAAAACAAATCATCACCAGTTTTATAGTGGATCAATATTCTTTCAACAAAATAGAGTTGTAACAAGCATAAAACTTGCTGATTGAAACTTGAGACTTGATCATGTTCGTATGTATAGGATTGAAGGGGTTCCTTTTAAAATTAAAAATGGTTTGTAGATGGTTTGCTTTTAAAGATTATATCAGCAGAGGGGAGATGTTTGTTGTTTTCACGCATGTTCTTTCATTAAAGCTGTTGATAAAATCATATATTATATTTAATAAATTTGGCAGCTAGGCCAGAAGGAGTAGAATTTTATGAAAATTAATTTTCGAAAACAAAAACTGTATTTTAATAACAATAACCATCCTCCCGTTTTTCAATCCACAAAAATATTTTAATGCGTGAGCTAATATCTGTTTTTGAATGGATTGTTTATGTTTACCATTAATATTTATCTCTTTTATTGCTGTTGAGGTGTTCAAGAAACGATGAGTCGAAAATTGAAAAAAAACATAATATGATGTTGCTAGGTGGGTGGGTATAGACGTATGAGAGGTGGAACTATCGTGATAAATTATCATCAGAGTTTTTCAATGCGTTCAACACTTTCAGTTTAATTGGTCATTTCCTGTGTTGTAGGATATTAATTGGTTGTAGGATTAGTTTGGTATGTGGCGTATGTAAAGCACGAACGATATGGTGCATGCAGGTAGAGGAAAATATAAACATGATTGTTATGATAATATAACAACCGTTTAAAAATAGTCAAGAAAATGCACAGTAAAGGCTTAAACCAGGAATAATTTCGATGAAGATGAAACAGGATGCATGCAAATGCACACGCATTTCTTATTCTTAACTGCCTTGTAAACTTTTTTTTTCATGTGCTTGGATATTATTATTGTATTTTTGGGCATGCTTTCAAGTTAGTAGTGGAGGAGAATTTACACGTGGTAAACAAGTGGTATGACTAAAATTGTATTGCGGCTGCCAGATAAACAAGAAAAAGTGTGTAAAAAACTACAAATATGCGTGTGTGTGAATTTTGCGCAGATTTAGTATAATGTGGAGATTTTTTACATTTAAAACTCCACTCACAAATGGGGTCATTCACAAGTTGCAAATATTTAGCCCCAAAAACTATATACGCTTTACATATAGGTACCTTTCCTTCTACCTTTTTATAAATGTTTTACCATGAACAGCCCCTTCCCAAACCAACAAGTTTGTATTGAAAGGCTAGCCACAAATATAGTAGGTAAATCTCACTTTTTTTTGCGATATGGCTTGATTATAAAAATATAATGCGAAAAATAAGAAGGTTATTTAGACTGTGATTGTGTTGCATTTTATTGCACGTTGTTTGTTTGTATGTTTTTGGTGTGTAAATACACTGCTGCACCGAATGCACCTTGTGTGTGTTTTATAGTGTACACGCATGTTAAGTAGTTCTATTTAAGTACGTTCAGCAGCTAATTTTACACGCTTGGAATTTACTCGTTCACTGTATAAAAGCAAAGCATGACGACGGCAATATTTTTGCGACGACGACTATGATCATTCATGAATCATGACTCATGACGATAGCTGGCCTTGAAGGATCAGGGCAGCAAGAAGGATTTTGCTTTTCATTTTTTCCTTTATTTTTTTATGTGCTATGTGCATTTTATGTTTTCATGCAAAGCTTTCAACTCCTTCCTTCTTCGAGAACTACGTACATAATAATAATAGATTACAGATGAGTCTAATAAAAGCGTACTACTTTTATACTTGGTCATATTCTCCATCAATGTTATTTTGTAAGTTATGTATTTGCTCATTTTTTATACTTTTTTTCATGATATTTAGGTAAAAAAGTAAGAATTCTGTTGAGGTTTGTGTACTACTGACTGAATGACTGACTGATTTAAAGGTATGAAAACGTGGCGTTGATTGTGTGTTGTTGAGTGATCGTTTATAGCAACTTTCTGCACTACACATTTTTTTTATCCTTCAACTTTATTTCTTTATTACAAGTAACAGCAGAATAAAAATGTACGATAAGAAAAGGGTGACACGATTAGGGAAAAAACTACACATGTTAAATAAAAAAATACATATATAGGTAGGTATACCTACACTGTGTAGGCTACACAGCAGAAGTTAAGGACGGTTTCCTGAGGCATTTTTGTATAACATTTTCGTTAGATTAGGCGAAGAAAAATAAATACTTTATCGTAATTCTTGGGAACTGTTTGGTTGCTTACAAAGGCGCAGTACAAGAAGAAGAGCGTTGCCTATCTGTGACTATATAGCAATTTAAATGGTCGACCTTTGCCACTTGCCATACTTCTCTCTCTCTCTCTGCATAGTTGACGCTCTGTAATCCGTCATCGTAAACTGTATGAAGAAATGCAGGTCAAAGTGTGTAATGCACCCTTAAATGCATTCAAATTATACCATCCTCCTCCACTGATCACATATATACTTCAATGGTTCTCCACGTCTGCTCTGCAGCAGTTGCTCTTTTGCTTCCCTCATTAAAAAAAATATTCACATAATATGACAACGGTAAAATAAATGGTGAATAATGACGATAATTATTGCAGCAAAAAAACCAACTGACTTTTACACAAGGCTGTTTCCATTTAATTTTTGCTGCTGCTGATGCTGCACAATAATTGCGTGTTGTGATTATTATTACTACTACGAAAATTGTTCATGTTCTATTATGTTACTACTTTTAACCAGTTAACTTTTTGCTCTTCTTCACTCTACTCTCCCTCTAACTTGGCCTTTCTTGTTAGTTGGAGCATGCATGTGTGATGAAGCTGTTATTATTATTATTTTCCCATTTGAGGGCACGGCACGAGCTCATCAAAAAATAGTTTTTAAAGGCATACATACATACCATGGGCATTTATATTTAGTTGACAAAATAATAATGTTCATCATCATGGGATGTATTTTCAAAATAAAATAAAACCTTTGAGAAAACTATACAAAATAAGACCTTTTTCGAAGAAAAAAATACATCATGGTGTGTGTTTTGTGTCCTACATGCCATTTTATAGTAGTAGAAAACAACACACACAGGACACACATGGTAATCAACAGATCAGCATATTATATTAATGCAACGTGACGACGGATTTTTTATTTTTTTAAAAATGCATTCAATTAAAAAGAAGAGTAAAAATGCATTCTTCATAACACAATTTTCTTGTAAATTATTTTAAGTACACACAC
>JAITYZ010003826.1:0-12649 GCA_027744595.1 Paronellides praefectus
AGAATGTCGATTTTTTTTGTTTCAAGTCAAAACTCGAAACTGTGTCGAAACTGGTGACCGGAATACGTTTTTGAGGGGGTACGGAATGCATATACCAGCGTAAGAGCACCTGAGAGGTGCATTTACGTTGCCATGATTTATCAAAGCATTGCTTCGATAATCAAGGATGTTCAGAGCTTCGCTCTGAACATCAACACTGGTCAAAAATATACTGATAGATAATACTTTCAATCAACTCTATGTAGGAAATGCATAATTGGATTAAAATTAACAGTGCCCGAACCCCGGCTACCTCAACTCAAAGAAGGTTAGAAAAAGAGCGTTATTAACTATTAATATAAAGTAGGGCTTCCGTTGTGGTATAAATGTTCAGTTCATCAGAAGATAAGGAAGAGGCACTCAAATATGGTAAACAAACATCCTTTGCAAGAGCTACATAGTCTTCCACAACAACCTGACGTGTCGTTTGTGGAATCCTCGTCATCGTTCATGGTGTATTTCCGGTAAATTTCTGGGGCTTGGTTGGGGTCGTCCATTGGGGCGGATGGCTGCTTTTCGTCTGGCTTTCCAACAGAGTCGTAGGATACGTAATCACCATGCGAGGTACTACTGTGATGATGATGTGAGGATATCAAACTTTCACTGCCCATTGTTTGTCGTCCTCCATAAAAAACCAACGCCTTTATCCCTCTTTCTTTTAATGAGTATTGAAATATGGTTTTTTACCTCGTATTTAAAATACGGTATATTTTTATATGTATTTAGTAATCATGTATTTCTCATTATTCGTAAGAAGACACCTATCACTCAACTGTTTAAAAAATGTATATTCAGCTTTAAAGTTAAATATTTAGGTGTGAAACCCGTTGCACTTTTAGACACAGGCTTAAATTTGACTGAACTATTGCGTTTAGTAGAAATACCATTATTTTGCAGCAGCTATTGTAACCCTTTCCTTCTGATGTGTGTGTTGTGTGCTGTGTGTGTTTATATATTTAATATATTATTGTTGTGGGACACCATTGGCTAAGCAGTTTTTTCAGCACCAATATTTTTTTATGCTCGGCATTGTTGGCTTTTTTTAAATATCAGGAAGTTTGGCTACTAGACATTAAATGAAAGTCTGAATCGCTGATCTACAGCAGCCATCTACATACATCTCAAGTGCTTTGCTACAGTCAAAACGAGTCTTTGTTAAAAGTGTTTAAAAGTAGGTCCTCTCTGCTCTGTCCTATACATCTTATATTATCCGTCCAAACTACATACTCGCGTCAATTTGTCATGATCTCGTTGGTGGTAAGTAATATAAATACAGCAGTTACAAAGTTACAATGAGCCACCTAGTTAATTGAAACGTTGAATTTACATGCGTAAATGAATTTTAATTGAAGTCATGGCCAAATGAATTTTGATGTATAGAATAAAGTCAATTTAAATTGGTAAACTGGTGTTTGTACACCATTTGAATCCTTTATTAAAGCAAAATGTATAATAATATGGCTGCATAAAAAAGTGCGAGAGAATCGGGTAAAAAAATGAATAAGTATTGTGCTTTCGTGCTATTCGTAGTACATACAAATACCAAATTCGTACTATGCGAGATGTGAAATGTAAATACAAATAATGCATGTTATATGACAACTTGACAACTTAGAATTAGAACAGAAATAGACACGTAGCTTTAGAATTTGGAATATAAATGAGGAATGTAATTGTATGCATATTGAATTGTAAATTGTAATTGTATAATGTGTATGTATGCATTTAAAATCTAAAAAAGAAGATATTATAGTGAAACTCCTCCAGCCGAGCCCAATCTATCTACACATTTTGTACTTGATCCATTTTAAACAAGCACACAGCACTCCCATAATAGATGCCTAATTCCACTTACTCTTTGGATTATTTAATTTGGTCATTTATAATAATTAATTACGCCGTAATTACTAATGTTTGTTCAAGCAGTAGTATAAAGAACCTTTCCTGCAAGTTCCGATTTATTCCTGTAACACACAAAATAAATCATATTCAGCAGTTGTGAACAAGTCACATTGTATTGTGTTGATAATTCAAACACTTTCAACTTTGTTGTAGGTTGTTTGACATTTTTTTGTAAGAATCTTGGATGAGCGACTTTTGCGTACACGTTTAGTAGTAGAAATAGAGTTTCAAGGTTTTTAATTTATTTTTATTTTCAATTATCTACTTTACCAGTATAATAGCCATTCATACCACCCACCCCTGTTTACTATTCAGCATACATAATGAGAGACATGAGAAGAAATTCTGCTGATGTTTAATTTATCGTAAACAAAAAATGTAAAAGTTTAAAATATTTTTTTTACATTTTCAGCCTATATCGGGCTAGTGTGGCTGTGTCATTTTCACCTACAATCCATAAGCACTATTTTTGTCTATTTCACTTGAGGTATTAAGCCGTAAACAAGTATGGCGTATGAGACAATTATTCCTACCATCTGAAAAGTACAGAAAAGTTAGTATCATCATATTATTTTTGTTTGTATATGGGCTGTAGGTGCGAATTTGTTAATTGCTTTGAGGTGATTGTTTACCGAGTTGAATGTGCTGTAAGTTATCGTGAAAACTTTGCAGGATACTCCCATGTTCTCAGATTCAGAATTGACCTGGTTTTGTAGAGAAATTAGTTTCATCCTGTCTTCAAGTGAAACAATTCGTTTTCCATTCAAATGAAAGTCATACACCCAAGATTTTATTGTTCCCTGAATCTATTTTAAAAGATCATAAGCATATACTAAAGACTTGAGGAATAGTTAAAAAAAGATTATTCTATAACATTGTATACCTCTACCTCGTAATGAATTTGTGCAGATAATATCCACATCAGTAGAGTATAAAACAAATACACTATCGTATTAACTTGTTCTATTAAATATTCCATTTTGCTATAAAACTCGTAGTTCAGAAGACTGGGTATTCGTACAAAAAATGTAAGGTTTGTCAAGTAAATAAGTAGCATGGGCGTTTCTATCAAGAAATTGACTTGTGTCAAGTAGCGCTTCATTGCACAATACAGCGCTACTCCCTACAAAAGTTATTGGATTAATTGATTAATTGAAGCACAAAAAGTTTAAAGAAATTTCAATGAATTATAAATTTCGAAAAATGCATTTTTTTCAGTTGACACACATACCGTATCAAACTGTAGTTCATGCTGGCGAAAGTATACCTTGTGGGCCTTCCAAATATGCCACAAGGTCAGCAAAATGCAAATGATCAATCCATGCTGAAACATATAAAACGCTGAAGTAATTACTAAAGTTATTGCTGTGGCATATTTTACAATCAAAGAGAGACAATGAGTAAGCATAGCTTTGTTGGGTGAAGCAATTTCAGAATAATCCTGTAAAACTTTTAGCAGATACTCTGATGCAACATCCCCTTCGTGTTTAGCGTTGGATATTCCAGTTCCCAATAATCGATATGCGAAGAAATGAATGAAAAACAGGGAAATGATGAAAAAGTACTGAAAATAAATATGCGAAATGATTTATATTCTTTGTTTATGCCACTCAAATTTTTTAAATGTGGTGTACCTGACGTTTCGAAGTATCAAGAGTGAACTGGTGAGTATCGTTAATCAAATCTAAAATGGGATCACGCCATCTCCAGAGAAAGTGCACCATGAAAAAAAATAACCCAAAACACGCCAATTTCTCGACAAATTGAAAATTGTTGTAAATGTTTTGCCCATCCTTTTCCTGCAATTGTTTTAAAGGTCGTGCCACGAAAAAGATGGAATAATAGAAGCCCAGGAAATGTAGCAGAGCACAGCATGCCTACACATTGTTATCCATTTAAATTGTATTACGAGTGTAATTTGATAAAAAAATATATGTGAGTTTGTGAGTATTATTAAATGAGTTGTTGATCTGCTATAACCTTTTGAAAATAAGAAGATTTTATTACGAATAGATTATTATCAGGGTTCCATTTTATGCTGTAAGGAACCAACTTTAAAGTTGCGTAAATGTTAATAAAAATCGTGATGTAGGAGCACCTTTTACCAATTGGCGGTGCAATCATCATGATGACAATTTGAACTTTTGAACAATAAAGAAACAATGACAATATGAAGTTACGAAAACTATGTAGGTATTTAAAATACCGTATTTTCCTTCGCATAAATTACAGTTACAAAATGTAACTTACAATTAAGTAGGAGACAGTCTTTTGTGGTGTGAGAGAAATGCGTTAAAAACTACACAAATTAAAAATGCAATACTTTTTAGATGCCAAAGTAAGCTGCAAATATTGACTAGTTTGGTCATTAATCTAATGGAACAAATATTAATGAGAAAATTACCAACACACGTATTCTTAGGTGTGTATCTACGTATACTATCAGGCTATTAGTGCACTCTTCAAAGTGTTTGGCTGCTACCAAACACTTTATTTAAATAGAACAATATAATCAATGACTATTTAAATAAATTAAAAATCCATAACATAAAGTCTTCAGTTTATTTACTTAAAAATTTCGATTGATTGCATTAAGCATAAAAACAAAAACAACACACTGTTTTTAAATATTAAAAATATAAAAAGTCCATCCGGCACAATTGTGTATGTATGTATGTAAGTATACATTTAATATACGCATGAATACTTCAAAACCCCACTTCATCATCTTCAAATTCCAAAGAGTATTCCCCATTCTTTCCAAATTTCTTCCTCTTAAACTTTCTCTTCACTCCTCCTCGCAATATAAACATAATCAATCCCACAACGATTTCCCCGAATAGCATACCTGCGACAACCACTATTCCCATCCATGCTACCCAAGTGTCCACCTCAAATCCAAAATATTTAAGAGCTTTTGAACTGGTATCAACTTGACATTGCAACTGCGTTACAATTGTAGCGTCATGTGTTAAGGGATTGTTTGGACATGTAAATGACAGGGGTTCACTAAGCTCCCCTCGTAGCACATTTCTGAACGTCCACGCCACCGGGCTCAAGTATCTGAGAAACCTGCACCATGATCCCAGGTCAAGAATATGGATAGGGAAGTAGGAAGCTAAGGACAAGGGTAGGAACAGTAGATACGTAAGTGTCACAGTGAGAGTATGGGAAATGAAACAATTTATCAATGTCCGTAGTAAAGTAAGGATTGTGTACGTGTAGAGAAGTACGTAACCTGGAAAATTTCCAAACAATTTTCTTTAAATTCAGCGCAAGTTAAACTAACAGCAATAATAATAGCAAAACAAAACAAAATAATTACCAATATAATTGTAGAACACGGATTCATTTTGTTGTAGTCCAGCCATGACATAAGCTGGGATTATGTAACCTAATAAAATACTGCAGATAAATGGCAACTCGAGTACTGTCTGTAAACAAAAATTGAAAGAGTGATGAGTAAAATATTGGTATAATAAGTTGAATTTAAAAAAATGTAATAATATGTCATTTTTGTAAGACTTACTTTTGCAACAATGAACATGGCTCTTGAATATAATCCTTCGGAAATGTCTCTGGCCACGTAGCGCATTTCTTTCTTGTCGTTGTGCAGAATAAGGAGCACTACAGGCCACAGCCCCAGACATAACATAACCCAATGGAATCCCAATCTATCGTTCAAATTATTCTGGTCTTGAGTAACACTCAAACGTATATTCCAGTATATGGCACCGATTGCGATTGAGAGGGTTGCAGAAAATAAAAGAGTTGTAACCCACGTAATGATATTCCAAGGGAATTTTAAAACGATCATGTACCTGCAAAATACGAACATTTATTCAAACAATGATACATATGTGGGTTATTCGGGTTATTATGCACTGGATATGATTAACTTACATCCAAACTCTCCAGAATTGCATTGCAGCATTTGGCGAACTAATTTTATGTGGCAGCTGTTGTGGAGGAGATGATGAAGGGTCTGGGAGGGGTTCTTGTTTACGTCTAAAAGACTCTGCGAGAGTCTCAATTCGTTGGCTGGATTCCAGTAACGCTTCGTTAGACAATGTATCGAGAGTTACCTGCACCAAAAATAAAGCAAACATTTTTAAGATAAAAATGTTTAATCGTCAGTGTAAGATGTGTAAGTTTAGGACGCTTAGTTAGCTCTTACCAGCCGCGAGTTGGCTGATCCAAACAAATGATTTCTGGTTCCTGGAATAATTGACATGCTACTGTCAGTCGTTGGCGTTCTGATGTCGTGAGAGACTCAACAAGGGATGAACGAACTGGACTGAGACCAAGGTCGTCTAACAAATGGAGCATCTAGTAAAATTTCACAAAAAACAAAACAGAGTAAACTTTGGCAGGCACAAACTTTTGGTATCGCTTCACAATAATTGCAAGGTAAAGAATGCCAGGAGGGTCCCTTACCTTTTTTCTTTTCTCGCTTCGCCCCATTTCCAGTTGCATTCCATGAAACTGCATTGTCTGTAAAACGGTTATATCCGGGTGTAATCTATAGTCTCTCCGAACATATCCCACTCTTGATCCAAGTCTCTGCAGAGGAATTTGATTCCCATTGAGCCATATCTCGCCTGCCACACGATGTGAAGGTTTGATTCTTGATGTGAGAACCTCCATTAAGCTAGTTCCTTCCGCATCTACACACACGATACATATATTTTGGTCAATATAATTTTTGCCACACTTTCTTTGTCATAAAGTGAAAATTGTTGCCATTTTATTTTGTGGCAAATAAACTCACCGACGGTAGACATCACTCCCATCATTTCACCTCCGTGTAAATCCAAACTCACGCCATCCAACACTCTCACTCCTTGCACTTCAAAGCACAATCCTCTAATTTGTAAATGGGGATATGCATACGGGACTAAGACTCCATGATCTTCGGATCTTGAGCTCATCACGTCATCTAAAAAGGCGTTATTAGTATGGCCACTAGATTTAAACCCTCCCCTTGTACTCATTGCTGCTCCACTTGCTCTGCTATGGTGTCCATCAGGCATGGTTACTCCATGATGATGGGATGTGTGGTGAGTACTTCTCGACACTAGTGACACCTGAGAACCTGCTTTAGACACATGATGATTACTTCCTCCTCCCAAATTAGTCTCACTCGTCGCACCCCTCATATGCTTATTCCCACCAAAGCGATTGGGTATCAGGCCATCGATCAAATCAGTCTCTGATCTGGCCCGCGACACTTTCACCTCATGAGACGCCATGCCCTCAACAGACTTGCTTCTGGAATGATGGTGCGACTTTTTACCAATCCCACCATTTCGGCTATGGTTTATGGCATGATGTTCGTTTTCTGAGTCGTAACCACTCGAGTTATCCTTCCTAATAACACTGTGACCATTCGGAGGAAACACACGAGGCAAGCCAAACTTGAGGTAAGCGTACATGTTACTTCCCAGCTCACTTCGAGGGGCTAGTCTCGGATGTCTCAGGATGCTTTGTACCGTTTGCTCCCTCAGCTGAAAATTGCCATAAGGAAGGGGCGATCTCTCATCGCTTCCCAGGGCGGAATCTGTGAAATCCGAGTTGAGGTTTTGTCTGTAAATTGACCAAGCATGGAGGTCTTCCAAGGGAGCAGCCGACGCCGCCGCTGCAGATGAGTGCATTCGGGGATGATTACTGAAATTGGTTATGCTTGACTCAGGCATTGTGTAGCGGCGGTTATGAGGGGGATGACTTGTGGACGAAACTTCAATCTTATCTTGGTGGTGGTGGTGGTGATGATGATGATTATTCGATGATGATGAAGGGATTGTGGAGAGTTCCCACATTATATTGTGTTGTAAACGCTCCTTGTATAACTAATAATAACTTTGCAAATCAAACTGTTGATTCACACCGTAGCTAATTTTCATCAGCGACAGCTCCGCTGACCAGTTTACAGGTGATTTGTAGGTGGACGTGTTGTAAAAACTACTGGGGAGTAGCATTTTTACGGTAATTAGTAGCGTCTATTATTATTAAAGAACAAGGATATATAGTCTATAATCACAGCCGAAAAAAATGAACACCCGTTTTATTTTCTCGCTCTTCTCAAGCGACACAGTTAAACACTCTGTTTTGTCGGTGAATATTAAAATTTGCATGGGCACTGGTTACACACATCCTACTTCACATGTTTGTACATGATTTCTGATATACGCAGATTAAATACAAATATCTTTTTAAAAAAGACAGGATGACGTATGTCCTATCAAATTCCCATTTACATTTCAATTCACAAGTTTTGTCATCATCGTCGTCGTCGTCGTCATCAACATCATCCTCTCTCACCAAAACTCACAGTCACCATCATTCTTTGTGCAAATCATCAAAACCGTTTCTTGTGATACCACCCACACCGTTTTCCTCACTTTTGTGCTGATGCCTGTCAAATCACACAATATCATCGTTATTTCCTCGTCATATATATACATAATTTGTTACTCGATTCATCTACCTATTTCATCTATCAAAAATTGGCTTATTGCACACACAACACACACAAATATGTACCTACTACAACAACTTACTACACAACCTATTCAAAACTTTTCTCTTATTAAATGCAAACAAGAAGGGACCGTCACTTGGCCGCTGCGCTTGTCGCTGGGATAACTCTTTTTTATTTACAATGACAATATACAAAAAAAATCCTTTTTACTGTGCAAATTTCACGTTTGAGATCTCCCCGAATAATGATCATTTCTTTTACTTGTTGAATAAGAATTTATATTATTATTATGCTACAAGTGCATATGATGCACAAGACGGCTCAAATGATGTTGATGCTCTTGCTAAATAGCATCATCGTAATAAATTTTTAGGGAGGGCTGACGATTTTGATGGTTGGTGCTGCACGGTGCACACACACATCACATCACACAACTATTTTTTTAGTCAGCGGATAATATATTTTTTTCCTGTGCTTCTTCTTCTCTGCACTAATGGATCTATTCATTCTCGTTCATCATCATATTATCCCTTCAGGCAATTTTTTTCTTTTCTCAAGTGTGTATGCAATACATTAAAGGCTTTCTTTTATATTCTTTCTATTGTCACTTTTGAATTTGTAATGTCAACGGCAGTAATAAATAATAAAAGTGGACGGACACCGAGAGGAGATATATCAGTTATGTGTCCCTTTTATACAACACATTTGATACAATGAAAGCCTATATAGCTGATCTAATGATAATATTATGTATACCTAATATATATACATATTGTAGGACCGGGGATTTAATTTAGTCACTCTTACAGCTAAGTTCTTCCCCAATGGAGCCGTTTCTTCTTCATATTGTCAAACAATAAAAAAGTACTGTTTTATTTTACACAGAGTCTATCTGCGAAATAGTAGCCTACCAGAAGACTTTTGAATAAGATGAGACTCTTAATAAAACTAAATTACATTCCATATTATATTGGCTGCGTGCGTGTGCTTATTGCCGAGAAATGATATAAAACCTATAAAAGTGACCAGTGCTAAAACTCTTCTTTTTTTACGATGTTCACAATTATGTCCTAGAAAAATAGATGGAGAGAGATTATTGCAGAAACAATAAGCAACGGTAATAACAACTTGTAAATTGTAGGACAAGTATAGGTACCAGGTAAGTACATAAGAATGCCCAGCCTCTCTTTATAGTAGGATCGCTCTATCTACAACAACACATGCTATCAAAAAAAATTATACAGATATAGCACACAAAACTGTTGCTGTTTATTGTTGCTGTTGGAACGCTGATGGAAGCGTCCTTAAGAAGATTCACAGGGATATAATCACAATTTAATAGCAAGCGAACAAAATATAATAAAGAGATGATTTCAAAGCTAAAATCTCTAAACTCCCCTTCTTTAGCAGAAAGGAATGGAATCCTTCTCTTTGCTAAAAACAAGATGCTAATAAATAACTTACGTGTGATCACATTTTGGCACGATGTTACATGACGGATATAATAACATTATAAATGCTGATTGTTATAGTACTTAAGTGTGTGTGTGTGTGTCTGAAAATTGAACAGAAAAAAAGGAATTTACATTTTTTACGTTAAACACAAACTGAGCTACTAAAACTGACTTACTCAGCAGACAATGCAAATGCAGTGTTTAAAAAAATCCATTTTTGAATTTCTCATGCACATATAATAAGGAAGTACGATATTATATTTTTTCAAGGATCATTGTTAAAAATTACTTTTTTTTCTACACGAGATACACAACACAAGTATATCTATGTGCGGACTTTCATTATGATTATCTCTATATATTGCAATATATTAAATTATACACCAATTTTAAACTTCAAAAAAATGTTCGTTTGGCTTTTAGTAAAGTATATTTGTATCCGTCATGCAAAAAAAAGACAAGACGTCAACGAAAAAAAATAAAGAAGGATTGCTTGCTTTTGCGTACTTACATGAGTCTTAAAGAGAAGAAACTTTTATAAGAGAATATAATGATTCACAAAAGTAGTAAAGAGCAACAGAAACAATAAAACGGCAGCATTTTTTGTAATCTTTTTTTCTTCTTCTTCTTTTGCTACTAATTCTTCCACATTAAAATAATCTCTCTCTCACTCTCTGCTTCTTTTGATGATGATTACAAATTTGCATGTGGAGATGTGATAGAGCATAATATTTATGTGTATAAGTGCAAGTGTGTGTGTGTGTCTGTGCAATCGTATCAGAATTCAAAGACCTTAAGCACGGATTTAACATACACACAAAACACGGTATAATGTATAAAGTCGTCTTTTCTAAAATATTCAAAAAAAAAAAAAAAAAGAAGAAGAAGTTGTTTAATAATAAGAATGTCTAAGAAGATGTGATGCACAAAAGCACAATAGTACACACAGGTTTTTTACGTAAGTTTTCTTTTTCTTTTATATTCGGCAGTTATGTTAGAACGACGTCATGAGAAGACAACCCAGTGAGTGAGCAGGAGCAGGTAATAATGAGTAAGGAAGGGAGCAAAAAAATTATATTTTTTAGTATATAAACGATTGGATTGGCCGGAGAGGAAAAGTCAAAACACTAAAAAGACTAGGATGACGGGGTGTTTGAAGAAAATGATTATAATGGGCCAGTGCAAAAATGTACGGTTTTTCTGTCTAATACGATATTATTGGTGATGTTGATGATGATGATGACGACGATTTAATGATGAATGAAGGTTCTTGTACCTACATACTTTTTTTTTTGAGTATAGATGTATTTATGTAGTAGGTAGGTATTATATATGTTTTTTTAAATAACCGAAACAGATTTAAATCCAAGGTGTTTATAAGCAGCGTTTTTTTCTGACAGTAGCGTTGAATCAGACCTGGGATTCTGTTTGAATACATAAAGATTTTTATGGCATTATGTATGCTACTCAACGAAAGGATGAAAATAATGATGATGATGATTCTGGGACTGATTTTTTTTATCCAACAACAACAGGTGTGTGTGCAGTAGACAGTGTATTGTTGCGTATATATATACATATACATACACATTAACATTACCATACAAGATTTCTTTGGGCTATTACATGGAATTTATGGTGGAGATTGCATTGTTATTGTCAGTGTAGCCATTTGGTTTTTTGTTTGTTGTAAAAAAAATGTACAATACACCAGCAGAGCCAGTAACGCGATGACTGACATTGCAATGCAATGCTTGAGTTTGGAGTTTGAGTTGTTTGTACGCAAGTATGCAGAGAGAATTGTAGAGATATATACCAAAAGGCAGCAACAAAAATATTTCAGCTTATGATTCTGAACTGAATCTCATCGCTTCTCCTCCATCACTGCATATATCATGATAATACCAAGAAAAAATAATAATAATACATTATAGAGTTTTCAGTCATCATAGCTGCTTGGTACTGGGATTACTTTTTATATTTTTTAACTTGTGACTTTTTTTTGTGCTGGGCCGAGCCGAAAGCGTCACTCATATCAAGTGAAGCAAGTAAGTTTTGTTGATTGTTGCGCTTCATGAATATGTACACAGGCCAACAAGCCAAGAGCTCTCTGGTTAACTGTCAAGCAAGTAGTAAAGTTGGGTTTATCAGAAAATTCTATACCTATCTACCTGTGTTGTTGGGCTTGCTGCAACAACAACAGGTATTACGTATTCTGGTTAATCTGGTCTGGTATACATACACACAAACATGAAAGCGTCATCCATCGAATCACCATCCCGTTTAGATTGACTATAGTTTAGTTGGATACATGGAATGGAAAAGGAAGGAAGGGGTGGCAGTCGGTCGCTATATCTATGTAAGAATTTCTACCTTTTTTTGGGTATAGTACAATCGGATTGTATAGTGTCCAACCACAATGGTATGTTTATTGTAGCAAAGGTGTCCGGGTGAATAAAGGGCAAAATGCACCTCATTATTGACAATAACAAAAAACAAAAATGGCTGATGATGAGGATACTGAAAAGAGCATCTATGCAATGATGAATCAAAAGTTTATATAACAACAGTGCAGTGTGCATGACAGATAGGTGAATAAATTGTATGATGCTCACAGCACCATACCATCCAGAGAGTTAGTTGTATAGAATTACAGGTAGATACAATAACAGAGTGAATATATATTCCATCCTTTCATCTATAAAAATTGGATACAATAAGCTTCTGATACAAAGCTTCTGATTAGTTACCAAGTCCTCCTCTTGCATTTTTT